>PNEQ01001852.1:0-50638 GCA_003012365.1 Medauroidea extradentata | reverse complement strand
GGCAGGCCCTACAACAAAAGGTAAGTTTGTTTAATAGTCTACAACTGGAAACTTAAACTAGGCCTATACGGCTTTATTATCTGATAGTGTAGAACCAAATTGAAGGCAACACGACAAATAATTGTAATAATGCTTGCATGAATTATTATATTTATTATTTCAGTTTAAATATGTTTGCTTGCACTGTCATAAGCTTTTGAAACTTCAGTTTTGTTGCAACCAAATAAGCTACAATTATTTAATCTTTTTAGATGTCAAGTAGAAAACATAAGTTGCCCATACATGTTTGTTTATTTTTGGTAACGTCATTAAATGTTAAAATAATATAGTTTACTAAATAACTTATTCACTCGCACATTCACACTCTTCATATATACTAGAATTCTGCGTTTGTTGGCCCCAGACTACGCCTCCACTTCGCAGTTCGAGGAAGGAACGGGTTATCAGCACAATCTTCGCACGTATCATGTGTCCCCTTGCTTGCCATTGGACTCACAGTGGAAGAGGTGTCTAACGACCACCCAAGAAAATATACAAATATTAAGTTAGTTTGACGCAATGCCCTTGTCGAGCCATACAGCCTTAACACTGGAAACAATTTTGTTTAAAACGTTGGCTAAAACTATTGTCTAGGATTGCTATTGTTTAATTTTCACACATTGGCTTCAAGAAATCTACAGTTATAGATTAATGCTTTTAGCATTGAATTATGTACCACACCTTCTTCAGATATAACTAACTATGAATACCACCCTGAGTGAGAGAACAAGCTGTGGGTCATATTACTACAGGCCAAGCTGCTTCTTGTCTGGGATTCTCTTACATAGGTTCCTTTTATAATGACCTCGCTGTTAATGAAAAAATGTGATTGATGCAACACGAGTTGACACACTTGTTACCAAAGTGAACTTGATGTGTCCATTACTCAGTAAACACAGTTTATTTTGTCTTTAATTTGTGACCGACATTATTTAAATGTTTACATTGAGTGGCAAAACGAACTGTTAAATTGACTGAAGAGTATTACCTACAAGCCATAGATGACAGATCGCATCATGAAAATAATACAAAAAAGCAAAGATGCATGGAGCATTAAATATTGGAAAGAAGATAACATTCACATGTTTGAAAACACAAGAGAAACAAACTCAACCATTAAAATATTTCTTAACAAACATAAAAAAATCTTGCTTCTACGGTTCTCATTACAAACAAAAGTTGAAATAATATCACACACAAGCATAAATTCATAGAGAACAGTTGCATGCATACTAAAACAGTAAAATCCTCGCGAACAGCAACTCACCTTACTGGGATCATCACTGGCTCGTTTCATGTAGAAGGGTTTGATGGCACACGGCCAATCAACAACAAAGACAGGTCTGCCACCTGCGTGCTGTACTAGGAACAACTCGTGCTCCTTGCTCAGTCCTTGGCCATCACAAACACTGCTGCCAAACTGCTGTGAGTGGTCATCTAGTATACCAACTGCTTCCTTGTACGTCATTGTGACAAACTGCTGCGACACGAACTGGGCTGTGTTCAGGGCTTGCCCCGCGTCTGCCTGGCGCAGCAGATAGCCAACATCGTCCTCACACTCGTCTAAGACCTTCGTGGTAATGTCCTTGATGAACGCTTCCATGACAGACAGCAACCCATTGAGTTCACTGAGGAATGCAACCTCTGCTTCGATCATGTAAAACTCTGATAAATGATGGCGTGTGCGAGAGTTTTCTGCACGGAAGGTTGGACCAACAGAGTAAACTTTAGATAAGCTCCTGGAACAAAGTAGCCTCAAAGAATACATGCAGCTCACGTCTGTGAAGCGACGAGACTATACAACTGTGGCAGGCGATGCATGAAACGGTAAAAACATAAGAGCACTAAAGGAGAGAGAGTATTGGATCCTGAAAATCAATAACAATTAACTAGACGCCAACTTATCTTGCAAACCTTTTTTATCAAGCTTAGTTAAAGAGTGGGAAAAATTGTGTGACTTCATTTTAGAACAAGCTACGACTGCAGTAGTATTCACTGTTCATATGAATATTTATAGAACCAATAACAAACCAGCAAGTAAATAAGGACAGAAATCTGCTCTAGCTGAACTGGAGTGAAACCAGCTGCTCATTTGAGCAGCAACCAATGGACACGCAGTTAAGAATGAAGAATGAGTACGACATTCAGAGTCCAGCATGCTGGTAGCTTACTACCTTCAAAGCTTCTGTGTTTTGCTAAACAGTACAATGCACTAGCTTCATCTACTGAAAACACAAATTACAAAACATCAACAAACATAGCAAAATAACACACCACTGGTTTTAAATGCACTTATATAAAATAAAAATAAAATTGTGATGGTTTTACCTTGCCACTGCTTCTAAATGAAGTTGTCCTGAAACTGTAAGATAGGACTTTACATCAAAAAATGCTTCATCTGGCGTGGAGCCATCTTTTACCATGGACTTAATAAGCTCGTCACTGTCTGGACGTGCGACAAACACTTCTCCAGCTCCCTCGCAATCGTTGGACGTCAGTATGGGCGTGTGGACGTTGACATAGCCCTGAGCATGGAAATGTTCGTGCACCGCCCTCGTAGCAGCGTCCCTCACTCGCAAGAGACAACCAAATGTTTTCGTCCGGGGCCGCAAGTGCAGGAACTGCCGCGTATAATCAGGAGGGTAAGCCTTCCTCGGCAGGAAAGGGTAGCCGTCAGAAACAACACATGGACCGTACACTTCCACTTCATCTGCAGCCACCTCGACCTGGCCAGCTGCGTTCAGCATCAACATACCTTGCACCCGAACAGAACACCCGTATGATAACTTCTCTGCAGGAACAGACTTTGGTATTACAATCTGCAGTCTCTTTGCACAGGAACCATCATCCAAGTCAACGAAAGTGTTGTCTTTCATTTTACGCAGTGCCTTGACCCAACCCTATAACAAGGACATATATATTTCAATACTAGGACTATGACAATGGCAGGAACATAACACAGCCTTTACAATCAACCATTACCATATTGTAATATTTCTTTGTGTGATATTTGCAAACTAAAACTATTAGTTGGAGTTTGTAGACAATCCCTGGACACTCATCAAAGATGCTACACACACACACACACACTGTCATGTAATTTGTGTTGTAGGACCTAGCATCCTTCGCTATTAAGGACATATGATCGACACTCTGCTAGAGTGATACGATTGCCAACTTGCTCAACATGTCCGTCAGGGGCGTTGGCGCTTTCCTATTAACTACACCTACTCCCTCCTCCTCCCGTACACATGTGAAACGGCACGTTCGGCCGGCTCGTCGCCTAGTGAGTGTGCGCTGGAGCTTGTCTGCTGTGAGACACTGAAATGGAAGGGCCGTGTGGCGGAGCACTTGAGCATTGTCGAGCTGAGGTTATTGAACTCGAGAGCTCTGGGCCAAACAAAACTTAATGTTAATAGTTTCCACTGCCATCATTCATGGTAATGTAGTTGTCTTGTAGGTTTCAATAAGTTGTTTACCGAGGAGGTTCGCGGGTGCGTGCATGAGTAGGTTGGGTTGTTTAACGCATACAAGAGAATGACAAGGCTGAGTGTGCATTTAACTTCACCTTGCATGAGGGGTTATTAGAGTGTATCATAGGTGAAGCATGTCGCCACAGGAATCACATTAAAAGCTTTAACACCTTCACTGCGACATTCGACTATAGTCAAATATACAAAATACATATTTCTAAACTGCGACATGAGACTTTAGTCGAACATCGAATTAAATGACTCTGTAAACCATAGATACATTGTTTTCTCTCTTAAAATAACCAAAAATAATCTATTTACAAAAAAAAATATTTTTTTAATATAATTTTTTTGACACTCTCTTGGCACAGTTAAAAATTTTTTATTCCGCAGCAAAAGAGTTAACTATGGTCCGTATCTGTGGAAAATCTAATACAAGCAACAAACATAGTGATGGCAAGTTACGACCCGAATGTGGAAACCGTGTATCAGACATTTGTGGGCTGTCATGTACCTAAATGGACATTAACTGCAAAATTTTCTTGTAAAAGAGAAAACGGGAATAATAACTGTAATGTTCTTTGTAGGATTTTTACTGTACATTGAACTAAGTTTGTAGATGAAACTACCTGCAAATACTTTGTATAATAAGTTTTCTATATAAAAGCTACAGGGACAGTATGCAACGGCACGAGACCCAACATTGCCTTTTATTGTTGCATGGGAACATTCCCTATGTCCCCGAGTTGTAAGAATTTGGACGGTTTGGGTTGTTGTATCCTTGGTGCAACCCGGCGTGTCGGTACACGACCATAACAGTGTATGTGGACTACAACACAGGACTGTTTAAAACTAAGTAGACAATGCTCTATGGTAAAAATGTGTCAAGCCCGTAAGTTCATAAGGAAAATAATAAAAACTACTTTAGAATGTAAATGCTGATCAGGAGGTATGAGAACAACTTGTGTACAATTTTTTATAACTCCAAATTCAGAACACAAAAACATTATGAGCCATTCTATAGTCCATACCATATAAGAATTCCATTTTTTTGACAAAGAAAGTAGGACTATGTAAACAAACTCATTATGTATCCTTCCACTACAATGTGCTTTCTAGCTGATAATCAAAGCATGTCAACAATTATTATGGTATGTCACTGCAATAAAATCCAAAATGTGTTGTGATATTCTTTTCATTATTTTTATTTATCAGACAAATTATTAGTTTTCAATACTGGCTATACCCATATTATTCCTACTAGGGCCTATAACTATTAATCCATGATTAGACATACCAGTAGAACAAGAAATTAATTGCTTACTACCAAAGTTGTAGGATCCCTTTAGAAATTTAAAACAAGTTTTGTCTTTCTTGCTAATTATACACAACTAGGCCTACATAGGTGATAATGTAAATGGAAAATTACTCCAGATTACAGATGAATAGCCTTCTCTACAGATGGTCAGTTAAACAAACATTAAGATTTATGATCATTGCTTGTATAATTAACTAGGAATGCTAAAATTAGTTGTACCTAGGGTTCCGAAGCTTCGGAAAAAAACAGGGAAAAAATTATTTTTTCTCATTGATGTAAAAAGGATAAAATTTTGATTTTTTCCATTGACGTATAAAGGGGAAAAATTGGATTTTTCTCCTCCAAGTGAAATATTACGGAAAACTGAAAAAAGTGTGATAAAAATAATCTTAAAATTTATGAATTACAAATCTGGATGTTTAATGTATTTACATTCGGGCCTATGTACCATTACACACAGTACCCTACCAGTACAACAAAAGTGAAATAATTAGTAAATGTAACACAAAGTTTCAAAAAGAACCACAAAATAAAGTTGGTACAGTAAAATAAACAATATGCACATGGATTGAACAGAAATAGTTGTCAAACACATACTCATACACAACTCACGATCTCTGCCAGGAAAACAGTTTCGATTACAACAAAAAACCCTTTGTAGTTCAAATTCACAAGTAACACCCTAAGATAATTATTAATTATCTTGCTGCTTGTATCAACTGGCTAAGTGGTATACTTTGCTGCTTTACGTTTATCAAATTTGTAATTTTCCTCTTTTTTTTTCGGACATATAATTGACTTATGAAATTTGACACTTAATGCTGTTTGCCAGGTGTTCAGTTACGACTTACGATGGTGTGTGTGTTCCTGATTACTAGTAAACAAATTAGGCTACTTAAATTACAGTAATGTGATGCTTCTGTAGTTCTCCTTATCTTAAAACTGTAAAGTTCTCATGTTTGCCTTCTTTCCACATTCATACACCTTGCTATAGACCATTCCAACCTTAGATTGCAGTACAAAGCTTATGGCGCGCGCTGTTGCCAGACCTCAGCCACTTTACGAAGTTCGGAAGGTGAACTACTTAAGAGGATTTAGTTTTAAATATTGTATTCTTGTAACGTTCACTTCATTAAGAAATAATTATCACATATCTTTTAATCTTTACAGCTACTGCTGACAAAACGTAGGATTCATTCAATTATAGTAACATCTGCCTGAAGACAACAACATGGTTGGGGTAGTTGAAGATTATAAAATTGATCATTCAAAATCAATGTCGTGTGGGAACTGAAAAATATGTCTGTTATTTTACACTGTTATTGTCTGCTATAAATTTAAAGTGGGAGAGGGGAGTGTTATTTATTTGGACGTTTTTACGGGTCCTCGAAGAGCACAAGGCTTTAGAGGAAAGGAGTCTGCGAAGGTCCTTGTTAAGGAACCATCCGAGCATTTGCCTAGAGTCATTTCGGAAGAAACTGGAAAACAGAAATCAGGATGGTCGGAGCCGGGTATTGAACCCAGGTCCTCCCGAATGCGAGGTGAGTGTTTAATTACTACTCCACCGTGCTCGGTACCAATGATCCACAACACTCGGTTATCAAACAAAAGAAAGTATATTAATGTTCTGCCATCATGTCAACTTAGGCGTATCACTCATTTCCACTACTGCTTTCATAATTATATCTTAAGCCTAAACGAGAGCATATATAATACAATAGGTTTACCTGTATTGTTTAAAATTGCTTTACTACATAGTACGTAGTTTTTCAATACTTATCCATAAAGCAGGGATGGAAACTTGTCAAAAGGTAAAAAATACTGACAAAAACTGACTAACAACGAACAGTGCTAAAAAGTAAGATGTAATTTTATGTATTTTTATATCTATCTGGCCTCCACCATCCCCATAGCCAGCCATCTCTCATTTTACTAAGTAATTTTAACAAAAAAATTAATTTAAAAACATTACATGGTAAAACAATAATATCTATTATTAACGATATACTAATGCTTAGCAAGGAAACACAACAAACAACATCAAAAACTACACATCATCAAAGATGAGATCACAAGTTATGTGGACAGAAAGTTTTCTAAATAAAGAAACAGGTACTACTATGAATAAATAATATATTTCAAAAGATTAATGTTAAAAAGAATATACAGTATTATAATAGAAAAAAAACTCAAATCAGTTTTTTGTTTCTATATAAAAAATTAAGTTATTAATGATGATTTCCTTTTCTCTACTTTTGTTTGCACTGCGTTTACAAGTTTTTTTTTTCTTTTTGCAGAGCTGTTTCGACTCCAAGCATGAGCTGAGCAGTGTTCAGTGCCACCATGTCATTCTTCTCAGTAGCCTCCTTCAAACCCTTGGCTGCATCACTTAGCAGTGATCTGGCCACCATCTTTTTTTCCTTTTCTTAGTTTCTGTAAAGTGACTTCATTCTCTTCAATATGTTCCCCTTCACTTTGCATCTTCTTTATTTGCTCTAATTCAGCCACCTTTTCTTTTTCATTCTTATCTTTATCTTTCTCTTCTTTTTCTTTGATCAGCTGCTGTTCTTCACAATACATTTTATAACTGACATGTGCTTTTCTTGCCATTTCTATTAGCTCCTGGCTAATAAACACATTTTGAATTTTGTCATCATATAAATGACGCAAAGTATCTTTGACAAGCCGGTGAACATTCAGGGTTCTCCCCGACATGTTAGCTCTGTCTGCTGTCAAGATTCGACATGAATTCGAAAATCCCCTTTCCACATCTGCACTTCCATGTGATAAATATAATGCTGCTTTCACTACTGTTGCAACAAGTGGGTACTTAATATGTTTCTTGAAGTATGGAGCTAATGCGTAGGTTGTTATGTACCGAACTTTTGTTCTTGAAAGAGAAAACTCTTGAGGAACCGCATTTGGAAACACTAAAAATGTTTCTTTCATGAATCATCACTGAGCCTATACTTAAATAGCTAAATAGTTAGGCCTAGGAATACAATAATTACCTAGGAAATGAGTCGAAACACATCACTAGGTGGTTCCAAACTGAAAAAATACTGGCATAACTGACCAGTTTTAAGAAAAACTGACAAACTACTGACAATGGTGAAAAAACTGACTTTTACTGACTTTACTGACCATTTTCCATCCCTGCATAAAGTTGAAGGTACGAATTTTCTTCAGTCAAAAAACAGCCTACCGAAACCAGGTAAATTTTTTGTCACGGAAAGAAATTTGAAGACGTAGTAAAACCATATTAACAAACTGTAAGAGTTTTATTATTATATTTGCTCTAATTTAGGATTTTAAAAATATTTACCATACAAATATTAGAAATGAAGGACCATTACCTTAAATATGTTTAAGGGAATTATTTATTGTTTGTATTTCCTTTATAATTTCAACTTTTCATGTTAGTTTTCTGTACTGTGTAGCTATCATTTCTTCCTATTAGCATAAATGGTTTGTTTGGAACATCCTGTTTCTTCTAAAGCTCCCTTAATGAGTTAACAGTATATGAAAAATTATGGAATAAAATTAATATAATATTTCGCTCCCTTTCGTGTAGCCTATCTACATTATGATTTTTTATTGTTTTGCCTTCCATATAAATAAATGTTAACAAAAAATTACACACACAAAATTTTGTTTCAAAATCAAGTCACCATACATGACGAATAGTTCGGCCGCAAGACACTATACTTTCACTACTGAACCAGTTTAAGACACGGGACAAAGAAAACTGCTGACTAAAGGAAGCCTGTATCTTAGCTTTTTAAAAGAGAGACCAAACAAAGCTATTGAGGTGCGGTTGCTTTTAAAAATAGATTTAGCTCATTACAAACTGTGATGTACAACCATGTTCCATGGCTGTATATCACATTTATTTTGTCGGCACGCTAATCTTGTACTCAGTGTTGCGTACTTGAAAGTGCGCACAGACAGGCGGCGGTGCGCTGCTCAGGGAGTTAACTATTCTTGTCGGTAGGTGGCATGTGTGGGCTTGCGCAGTCAGCTGTGCACGGCGAGCGCGGAGAAGGTATTGACCCAGGTGCCAGAGAGGAGTTATTGATCGTTCGGGCAAGGCGGACAGACCTGTTGACCACCTACCAAGTTATTGATTGTGCGCGCATGGGAGTATCACAAAGGCAATCGTATGGCAGCGTGTAAGGAAGCTTGACCTAGGCAAACAGGACTTAGGGAAGCCTTTCGGTAGTTATGTCGTCCGTTCAATTATCGCAATGCTGGGTGCACGGACAATAGTAATAAACTAGAAATTCATGTGACTAAAGGCGATTATGTGGAACTTGGGGTTCTAGTTCATGCTATACAAAATGGCTAGGTGGTACTCGTGGGCATATAGACCGAGGACGTTTTATTAGTCGCAGCTTCGTACGGTGTGAGTAATCGCGGAAGTGTTAGGGGCATAAAATTTAAAACTGTGAGTTTTGTGAAACTTTCAGCGCTGGAAAGTAGTGTGTAATATACGTGAAAAATAAGTAAGCATCCTGGAGGAACCGTAGTATATTAACAAGGTCATGTATCCAGCATTAATCAGTTAACTATTTTATTCTATTCAGACTGCGTGATTTGTATAACTATTTTACAAACAACCGCACCATTATCAACAGACCTGTACCAGCAACCAAAACAAAGGACGCCATTACGTAAGCGTCTCGTGTGTTTGTGTGCATTTGTGATAATTTTCTTTTAAGGTGTTGTTATAAGTTTGGTGCATATATTTATTATACTGCAATGCAGGGATTAAAATACACTGCCTGTAATCACCAATGACAACGGGATGTTTTAAGACACATTTCGGAAGAGGGGACTGGAAAAACGTTTGGCTTTTCATCGTCATGGCATGTCTACGAAACACTCGCTAAGTAAGAAGCGGGTAATGCATCCAGAGAAAAGTGCTAGAGACAATAAAAAAAAGTTACCTACCTTTTATTTTAATGGAATTTGTGTTATAGGCTATTTGGGCGGTTCTTTTGGGCGTAATATGTAAACATGCTTTTTCAAGTCGCTGACTAAATAAATTATTTTTGTACGAAAAAACTGTGTTTTTATATGAATAGGAAAGAAAGTGGCACCATTTAATATGAAGTCCACGTGAGATTTTGAGCCTGTCAGCTGCAAAAGTGTAGGCATACATATTACCAAAAGAAAAGGTCAGAAAACTTCAGCCTATCTATTTCCCGGCCATTAAAGTACATATATGTGTTTAATCATATGTGTTACCAAAAGAATTAAAGCTGATTTGGGAAATTAGACTTACCCATGTTTGTTTATTACTTACGCTTTTTGTTCATACAGCGGAACCCATGAATTACACTTCTCAAGGGACCACTAAACAATGGTGTACAATGAGGGAAGGTTATAATGTGAAACCATTAAATGGGACCAAATACAAGCACTGTAAATGGCAGCAAAGAGTAGAATCAGGGGGTGTAATCCAGGGATTCTACTCTATATTATTTCCGTTTAAGTTGTGAGAGTGAAAATATTTGCTATGTAGCCTATAAAAAAATATGTTGACAAGTTTTTATTTTTTAAGTTTTGTGAGTTGCACGATTTTGATCATAACATCGATATTTCGAAGGTAGGCCTTACCCACAAACGGTAAGTTTTTTTTATAGTCAGCTACATTAAACAAACTACTACTTTATGATTTTATAGTTCAGAACCAAATTGAAGGCAACAATAAAAATAATTGAATTAATGCTTTCATGTACTATTTTATGTGGGTGTGTGGGGGTGTGTGTGGGTGTGTGTGTGGGTGTGTGTGTGGGGGTGTGTGTGGGTGTGTGTGGGTGTGTGTGGGTGTGTGTGGGTGTGTGTGTGTGTATATTTGTAATGCCATTAAATATTACAATTTTGATTCAAATTGCCCGTGGTAGGTGGACCTAAGTGTAGTAAGACTTTTATGCGGCCAGTGTTCAAAACAAATCACCTTACTTGTCTGGAATCTAAAAATAACCAAAAGAAAATCACAACACACATTATATTGTAATATTACTTTACTTAACTGCTGACATGTTTTGATTGTCAGTTGGAAAGCACATGGTGGTGGAAGGATACATATTGTTTTTGTTTACGTTGCCTTTCTTTTTATGATCTGTCAGATAATAGAATTCTTATATGGAATGGACAGTATACCATTGCATAAGGTTGTAAAACCTCTATGGGACCAGTGACTGAAGATTTCATTTATTTTTAATTGACTTTAGACAGTAGGACGTATTGAAGGCACTATCATAGCAAATTAATTGTGTCCGAAGTAAATGAGTCATCATACCACGTATAAGCTACTATTTATACCATCCAAATACTCCCTCATATTTAAGGTCTGTTCTGCTATAACTACAAATAGGCCTAAGGCCCGGGACAGTTGTTAATATTGGCAGGGATAGATTACGGACAGTTGTTCACATGGCAGATATAGCTACGCAGCCAGCTGCAGCATAAGCTCAACTGGCAGCTTGGTTATCTTAACACTTGATGGCTGAGATATTAATCTGGTGTACAAGGAAGTCCTTCAATTGAAGTAAATACTTGCTGTTACAGGTAATACACGCGGGCAATGCCGCAGACTAACTGTTAGCTAAGGTCATAAAAATTATTATTTGTTCGTCTTCTACGCAGTTTTATACCAGTCTTCCCTCTGTGATGAAATTTCTGCAAAAAAAATTGGGTGAGGGAAGGCAAAATAAGGTAGATGGACACAGAACAGGATACCCAAAAAATGTAGTGAACAAATAAACTCACGTGAGTTGTTTGAATTATTTTTTAAGCACATGGGCAAAACGAAGTAAAGGGACAGAATAGGATATTCAAAAAACTTAAAATATTTTAGATATTTTTGTAGGCAGAAAGGTGACTTTTGTTATACGACATCGAAGCGGAGAGGACTGGAATGGGATTGAATAGGTTACAATATCTTTTTTCGCATCATATTTGTAAAGTATCTACCGCCACTTCAAACCTTTTGGCATCATCATTACCAAATTCAATGAAACTTGGTGAGTTAGCAGTACGTGTGCAGAAAAGTGAATTTGCAAAGTTACAGTCCCCAGTGAGTGATACTTTTCATACAGCAGGGTTGCCAACTTGTGGAAAAATTGGCATTCCAGGTACAATAAAAAATTGATAACTTCCATTGTAGTCAAGTGAAAGTCTTGATGTCAGGCTTAATAGAAAGCTGGAAAAGTGTACTTTTAGATCAAAATAAGTTTCACTATTTTTAAAAGAAATTTGTTTCAAAGGCAGGTTAATGTAACCTTGAAAATTTTTTAAGTGTATTTTTTTAAATTTTGAATAAATTATATGTTACGTAGTGCATTATTGGATATAAGTGATACATATAAGTTTCATTTTAGGATGGATCTGGAATAAAAAACTACATTGCAAAAAAATGTGTATTTTTTAAGTCATACATGAATTTACACGGAACGCATTTTCGAGTCCAGCCTACGAACCTCAAGTCACATGTGCAGCATTATTTAATGTCTACTTTTAGATCCCTGTAATTCGATGAATCCCTGGAGTTTTGCCTAAGTATATAAGTCCTGAATCAACAGATTTGGGGAGAGTTCGCCATTGGTCGAGCTAGAGGAAGGTGCTATGCGTGTGGAGAGAGATGGGTGAAAGATGTTAAGAGTCTACTATGAGACTGCAGGCACATACCTTCGGAGCAGTATTGGGCGAGACAAGAGGACTGCTGCCGCAGGTCGACGGACAACAAGGAGGTGCGCAATGGGAGTCGAACCGAAGACCTCAAGAGTGAAGACAGTAGTGCACTCGGGGTGCTGTGCAGCACATGGTGAGTCATCGCCACTTCGGACTGTTAAGGTTGTACATTGTCACTATTCGAATGATTGTTGATTGGATATATGACTGAACTTTTATTGTGATTTGTAGTCTTTAATTAACTAATGGTAGACAATATTTGTGCTTTAATTAGGCAGGTTAATTAACGTTTCTGTGACACAGTAGTAATTGTGTGCATAATTAAGGGTGCCGCGGAAGTTATAGTTGATTGCTATTTTGTGTTTTTTTTTTTGTAACCTTTGTGAACTGGTAAATCAATAACTTAATTCAAAACTTTTATTTCTAATCATAAAACCTCTAGGCCTATCCTAAAGAGCTCAGAGAATTGCCCACATTTAAGTTTTGCTAAACTTGTAACAGTATTCCTAGACATGATTCATTTACTCATTATCAATACTGCAGGTTACTGCTGATTCCTTTCATTAGGTGGCTTCCCGAGGTCTTTGTGTCAAAAGCTGTTCATGAGAGGTGGCAAAAAAGTGCCACTTGGTTCCAACTCCAAAATCATTTATACGGTGCATCAAATTTACGCAGTTACTTTTATTCTTAATATTGGGCAGCACAGACATCAGAGAAGTAATATAGTTTAGATTAAGGCCTCGCTTTTTAGTTTTGCAGTGGTTTCAAAAAAAACTTTTTTAAGCAAATGAATACATATTTTACATAAAAAATTCATTCTGGAAGTTTTTAATACTTATATATCACAGTCTGTATCTGAATTTTTTTTTTTGCAATACACAGAATGGATTTTTAGATTTTTGCCCCTGAAATATCACATATTTTGTTGTCAAAATAACGCAAAATGAAGCAAAATAATTTTTTTCTAGCAAACGGTACATTATTTTTAAAATCTGCTCTGGCCAAATTGTATATCGTATGACTGTACACAGCTTAAATTTTTTTCAAAGCATTTGGTTAAACAATACTTGAGTTATTTGCAATTGATTGAAATAAATAAAAGATCATGGCCTCAAGTGATTTTTTTTCTTTCCAAAATTGAATAAGATGTGCAAGAAAAGTATGTACCGGTACTGTGATGGCATCATGTTGGAGACAATCAGAAATTATTATTAGGTTGGTAGGAAATATTTCCTCTGTTTACTCATCACTGTAGTATATAACACATGAATGAACTGTAGCCTGTGCATTGTTCCAATGGAATCCCTGAACTTCATCTTGCAGAATGTAAGAATTTTCAGCAAAGTCACATACAACTCCCTCACCACATCTAAATTATCTTTCAAACCCATCAGGTAGTTACCTTGCTGGCATGCAATGAAAGAATGAGTTTGTAATCGTAACAATTTAGAATGAACAATTATATGAAATCATCAGACGACTTCACAACTGTTTCAATTGTGCAACCCACTGCTTGAATGTAACAGTTTCAATTGAATTGTTCCAATGTAGTCTTCAGTGATTTTAATAATATGTTATCAGGTCCTTGACATTCTGCACACTCATGATGGGTGGATTACACATCATTCGAGCCACATAGTGGTGATATGTTAACAGATTTTGTCTTAGGCCACAGATATGCAGATTTGGAGAATCCAATTTTTACACCTGGATGCTCCTGTTTAAACAAGACATATACCTCTGTCAGATTGTTTAGTAGAAGCCTCTTTTGTTTGTATTATATGGTATCACCAACTTGAATTGTTACAAAGGCCTTTTTACCAGGCATCATTCTGCTCACATTGTCGTCTGAACTTTTTAACAGTATCGACAACATTGCAATCTAGATTTTTGCCTGGTTTTGGATTTTTTGATGTCATTATTTTACTTTCCTTCACTAACTTCTTTGATGTTCGTATCATGTAGTTCGTTGCAGTTGGGAATTCCTTCTCTACACCCTTCAAACTTCCTTCAATTGTTCTAATATTTTTTCATCACTGCTTTTTTCATTTGATACTGCTACTTCTGATCCAGGGATTTGAAACATTCTTTCTTAATTAGCAGACAATATTTTCATTACTTTTTTCCTTGCATATTTTGCTGTTCTCACTTTCCTCTTCTGTTTGGGTGATTCTTGAATACTTGGTAGACGCTACATCCGTGCTTGATTCCTCTTCATCACTGTCGGTTGGCCTTTCCTCTTCACTACCCTCTTCCACACATGTATTACTTGCTATTGATGATATTTGTTTCCGACTAGAATCACATATCTTCTGTCGTCCAGTCTGCAGGTGTGGCTGTCTCCGTATAATCCACTGGAAAATTCTGCTGATTTTAAGATCCTGAATATCAATTGGGTTACAGCACTGTGTATTTACGTAATTCTTCTCAATTGCTGCCTAGTAAAGTATTTCTCAATATGGCTGAACTTCAGAAATTCACACCAGATGTATTGCAATTGTTGTCAATGACAAAGCTGCGGTAAATATCAAGTTTAGCTACTCACGGTGTACAGGCTAAACTATTGGTTTTACAAGTAAAGTTTAATGAAAAAAATGTTTCTACGGTGATGAAAAGTACTGTAGTCGTACGTAAAGAAAATTGTTGTAGACGTCTGCCATCCTGTATGTTGATGTGTAACTAGCACTCTTAGCGAGTTATATCGAAAGTAGACGTAATTTTTTACTCTACTGTCCTTTACCCACCAAATTTCAGTTGCACGTTGGTTAACGGCTTGGTTAGATGTTTTTGCGGTGACAGGAGGTGTGCATACATTTGTGTGTATTGCAACAAATTTTATCATGTGTTCAGAGTGATAACGAATGAAGGTTGCAAGTACGAGTGCATCAGGGCATGCTAGTGGTCTAAGTTGCGGGTGTTCTCTGGACGTTTTCAAATTTGGAGGTATCGCAGATAATTGGCCATTGCTTTTTGAATTTCTTTTAGATCACTGTGTTTTGTCATCGTGAGGTAAGGTGTCCATGATGTACAACGGTAATAGAGTTGGCCGTGGACAGCGAAAGTTTTCGTTGTCAACGGTTAGTTAGGACACATGTCGGTAAAGGTAATAAATTCAGAATGGTGCAATGTTAATTTTTAAAGTCACTTAGGCACGACACGTGGTTTGGAAAAAGTCATTAGGCTATTTCAACTATTTTTAAGATTACTCATTGCTTTATAGTTTTGTCTTTTTTATGCACAAGGTTTATTTGCAGAATGTGTCATGTTTCTTTACATATCGTCATAGATTGGTGCTCCTTCGGACGAGAGGTGATGGTTGAATGTTGCATGAATTAGACTGGGGTTAAATTGGGTGGGGTGGGCGTTACTGTAGAGATAGACGAGGCCAAGTTCGGTAAACGGAAATTTAATAGAGGGCGAATCGTTCAGGGTCAGTGGGTTTTTGGCGGTATCAAGAGCAAGACTGATAAGATTTTTTCTCGTACCCGATGAAAATTGTACTAAGGAAATGCTGTATGTGATCAAGGATTTCATACTGCCTGGAACGACAATTATAGGTGATTGTTGGCGATCGTGTAATTGTCTTTCCGAGCAAGGGTTTGTTCACCTTTCAGTTAATCACTCGGTGAATTTCGTTGATCCCGACACAGGAGTGAACACCTAATGTATATATAGAATGTGTGTGGCGTGATGTTAGACACAATGTTCCTCGGTACGGTCGTCGCAGTGCACATTTCGTCGGATACCTGGCCGAATTTATGTTTCGACACAGGTACCACGATGAAACAGAACGTATGCATCATTTTCTGATCACCGCGAAAGACTTATATCCACCACCGAGATGAGAAGTACAATTATTTTTTGTAGAATCGTTAATCCAGTATTTCTGTAGTGTATTTAACCTATTTTGTGTTTGTAATTTACATGTTTATACCCCACAATTTCCCTGATCTTCACAGCTCTCCCCATCATCGAATTGGTAGAATGTAGCAATAATTATTAATCGCGACATCTAATTTCTGTTATTATTCAACGTAATTGATCGTAAATACGTAGTACATTTCTGAAATTTTTTTGTTAGATTTTGCATGAGTAGCTAAACTTAATATTTACCACCTAACTTTACCTCCTATCCTAAACTAACATAAAATAATCTATTAGAAAATTACCGGAGTTAGAAAACTGCAATTTTCTTTACGCAGACTAGGCTACTTGTCATGTAAAAAAAAAACATTCCTCAGCAACAAATTATACCTTTAAAATTAATAATCTGGCCCACATACAATGAGTACTGATTCTTAATATTTTATCCAAGAGACTATTCTTATTTTTTGATCTACAAAGAGGCTTTCATTCCAGCCATTAATTTTAGACTGAAGGGGCAGTATCATTGTGACTTTGGAGAATAATTTAGCACATTCTTGCGTGTCTTAGCTTAACACAAGTGTGTTTACTACTACCAGTAAAAATAACAGACAAGACAGCAATGTCAACTTAGGCTATACATTTTATGTCAAATTATGTACATTATAAGACAATGTCTTTATATATATATATATATATGAAAGTCTTAATATTCTCAGTCTCCCCCTCCACCCCCCTTGAGAAACGTTGGTAAACGTATAATAAACATGCACGCACTTGTACTAACCTTCCTAAACCTAAGAATTAAATTTGTACCAGGTACACTAAATTGGAATACACCAACCGTTAAGTTATATCATTGGATTGGCTAGGCCTTGCCAAGTTTTATTACCTGCTGTAAATATCTTTACTGCCATGGATAAGGTTAATTCTACTACAGGTTAGAAAGATCAATGTTATAAGTTTGGCACAGGGAAAATTTCTGCCACTTGAGGGCTGGTATCGCTAATGCACCAAACTGACCAATCACAGAGCTTTCCTGAATTTTAAGTTTCATTAAGTTGACAATTTAAAAGGAGAAATTGGTTTCTTTTCACTTGAAAATTAATTTAAATGACAAATATAATTTGCAAGTTCATTTAAATTTAATTTTAATGCGGTTCCGTATTTTTCTGGTCACAGCTCTCCCATAAGAAAACGTATTTTCTTTCTAACCTGTAGTAGAATTAACCTTAGCCATGGATACAAAACAAGCAAGCCTGCGCGAGACGCAAATTGTTTGGACAGCAAGTTATCAACTAGGCATGCTATTAATTATACAACACAATGTTTTAACATACTGCACTCAAATACTGCATGTACACAAATAATAATATGTTCCGCAAGTTACACATCTATAATAAACAGTAAAAAAAACACTAGGCTACTTGCTAAAGAATAACAAAAAAATTCTTAAAATAAAACAATACAATGAAATAGTATAATGCCGTAATTAAACCTTCAACTCTGTGCGGTATCCAATAAGATTTGGATTCAGAACACTTGCAATACGTTCACGACATAATGATGAAGTACTAAACAACACTTTACCAGCGAACTGCCATTTTGCCATTTTCTTGGTTATTGCAGGGGGTGACGGGTGTAAACAGCATAGGGAACTACTGTGACCCGTTACTAGTTCAGTGTACGCTCGTTTCAGCGCTGTGAGCGAGTGAGAAATGAATGCATTCTGGGAAGTTTCCAAGATTTCATTTGTAAAATGGCGGTTTGTTTGTTTATTATTATAACGTGGTGTAAAAGAGGTTATTTAATTATTTTTTTTTCATTTCAATGTAATGAAATTTGATATGAAGTCAATTGGAACAGACAGCGACAGTACGAAACATGTAGATTTTTCGTTGTTTTATATTCTGGCTTTAAATTGCTGACATGAGTGGGGTGAAGAAATGTTGTGTTCCTAGCTGCGACGATAAAATTTCCGTTCGCCACCGTTTCCCCGTGTACGAAAAAGTAGTTTACAATCTTTGGTAAAAAAGAATTTGTGTACAAATATAAAGTGATATGCGACCGACATTTCAGCAATGTGTGCAAGATAGGTTCAAAGAAACTTAAATTGTACAGCTTCCAAAGTTGCACTTACCGGGTAAGTTACTTTTATAATTCCTAGTGTAACTGTGGAGTAAAATTACTATCTGTTAATCCGCAGTGCTTTCGTTTAGGTTATTGTATCCTTTAAGTAGAGATGGGCGTTATTTAACGTAACCGTTAGAAATAACGGTTATGAATTTGTAACACGTTACTCGAGTAACACGTTTCGCATTTACACTGTTATTTTTGGAACGTTTAAAGGACGTGTTATAACTTTTGTGGGACGTGAAATTGTTCTAACCCAGCACACGCATGCGCACAGTTAATTCTTCGGCCAACTCTTTCTCCGTCTTCAAGTCATCTCTCTCTCACACACAAACACACGCGCGCGCGCGTAGATCCTTACTGCGCATGCGTAAGAGTTATTTTTTGAAACGACTTGATGTCAGGACATTACTTGTACTGCGTTACTTCTGACTGCTGCCGCGTTTGTTGTTCCACGTGCATAGCAGTTATGTTTTTAAAACACTCCGTGCTCAGTCGTTTTAATATATAACAGTGTTTGTTTTACCATATCTGTTTGTGTGTAAGTATGTAACGTTTGTAAATTGAGCAAAAGGTAAAAAACAAGCCACATGTGAGCTTATTAAACAGTTTCGGATTCCGAAAGGAAATTAGAAATTTGTAACCTTCGTAATAAATCTTTGTGTTACATCTCAACTACTAACTTTAAAAAAATGTTACAGTTGCATTTATGCTTAACTACAGTTTAAAAAAACCAAGTAAATTTGATACATCGTTACGTTTCAAGCACACGAACGAAATTACATAACAAATATTTGTAACGTGTGAAACCTCGGTTCCAAGTTCCAAGTAATCTCGACGAACAGTTTTCAGTAACACGTTCAAAAAAAACATGTTACTGGAACGTGTTAGTTATGTGGAATGGAAACGGAACATGTTACACGGAAATAACGGTTTAGCACATCACTACCTTTAAGGCTGTGTTCCATTTCGTTGCAATGTTCACTCGTTCACTTGCCCTTGAGCCCTTTCTGTCCCATAATTCCTCACGAGCCCTTGACCTCTTCGTGGCGAAGTGTGTAGAAGTGATTTCGGACACCCTTATTCACTTAAACAACATAACCTATATAATACATGTATTAATAAAGTCAACAATACTGCTATTCAGAAATTATAAAATGTACTTTTCGTGTACACTGTTTTTGAGAGAACACAGGCGAAATGTTTAATATTTACTTACATCAAGTTAACTATATTACTACCTGTATACTGAATCAAACGGCGGGAAGATACTCGACTCAATGAAAACGGTTAAAAAAATTATATTGATTGATTTATGTTTATACATATTTTTAGTTGCACTTAAATTAACTTAAAAATGTTTTCGATTTGCTTTTTATTTAGGGAATATAAAGGGAACGTGTAAGGGAATATATTTTCGCACGTTAGAAAATTATGAAACATTAACTAAACTTTATAGTCGCTTCGCCAATTTGCGCAACATTTCTACACAGTTATCGTGTGATCACACTTCGTAAATAAATATATATCCAGTTCAAATAGGCTACTCGTCTGTCGAAAATCGCAATAAAGTGCGTAAGGGGACGTCGCACTTACCCTTAGCTAAAAGGGACCTTTAAGGGTGCATTCCTACCCTTCGCTCGAATTGGAACAGCACTTCAGTGACGTCACATCCGCGATGCAATTTTTAAGGGCACGAAGCAAGTTAAGGCCCTTACGGCCTGAACTGGAACACGGCTTTAGTCTACATATGCTCATGTCTGCATTCCTCAGTCTCCACAAAAAAAGCAACATTTACAGAGAATAAATATCCAGACGCCGCCCATGGATTTTGACATAGCCTCATAGATAGGGCTGCATATGAGGAGGAACATTTGCAACCTTTAAAAGGAAAAGGGGAGGGGTTCTAACATTTATATTTTTTAAAGAAAGGTGTTACGGGGCCTCCCCTCAAACGTTTAAAGCACGTACCGCTAATCAATTTCGTCAGACAGTTTAAAACGTTTGGAGGTATCAATTTTTTTAATATCAAAATCCACAAACATAATTTTATCAAATTTAACTTGCCGTCGTACTACTGTAATGTTTTGGAACAAAATTCATAAAATCCACTAACATAAATTTAACAAATTTGACATGCCTTTCGATTACTATGTTGAGCACATGAAATAGCAAGTCCTTGGTGGAACAATAATACGATAATAATGTTACCGTAATAATTGAGCTTTCTTTCGCAAGTGGGCTCTTTCCTGTCCCTACAACACTAATCTACCGGACCCTTTCTAAACTTCCCAACCCCTCTCTGCCTCTGGCAGAACATTCCACTCGTACTGTCCTCACGATCATAGACAGTTTTCGGTTAGGTGTTTTAAGTCAGTTACACCAGTTTGTCGTAGACATCACGATTGAACTTCCTACAATATGTTTGTTGCCTACTTGATGCAGACTGATTTATTATTAATTCAGGAAGGGGTGGTCCTTTGCTTTAGTAATTTAATGTTTTTCATGAGAAAATTTAATTATTTGTAAACCTGCCACACACATTCTGTTCATTTTAAATAAACTGTCATAGGAAAAATATCATAGCAATAAACATTCATTAAACTAATGCCTTACCATCTCAGGATCTGGAATAGTAATTAACTACATAATAAATTACCCGCCGAACACAATCGCTGCACTGTCATAGGCCAGATGAAACTATGTGCATAATAACCGAGTATTCAGTTGATGCTGTTATGAATCCTACAATGGAATATAATTCAATGAAATATGTGTTTTTGAAATTAGATGTACTGATGTCATTCACGAAGGTAAAATTTGCATCCGGAAGTAAACAAAGATACCTACTATTAAGGAACACATTCTAGGTTAGAAATTATAAAATGAGAGACAGGTTTGTGAACATGCACATTTTTGTACCCTGGAGACAGCATTTGATATTTTATTGTTATACATGATGTCATAGAATTTCAAAACTGGTACGACAAAAATGTTTTCAGCAACCACGTTCAGAAAGTCAGTTCATTGTTCATCGGGATGTTAAAACTGGTGGATATAGGATGAGTTTCCAAAAAAAGAAATACGGAGGATTGGATAAAAAATTGTTATTGCAGAGGTCAAGCATTATCTGTGAATATGGTGTTAAGTCATTACACTTAATATTAAATACACCCCGCAGCAAGTAAACTAATTATATTTCATCGTATTTCCCTACAAGCGAGTTTATTTATCTTTAGAATAAATTTGCGGTCTAATACAGTTGTTTTTTATTCTTTTTCCAGTTTCTTCATATGGACATATAACTTGGGACAAAAGTTGAATTTTCATGAACATTTGTCCTATGACAGCTTATCTTAGGACACTAGTTTCGCACAGTTTTGTGACGTCAGAGGGTTACCTGCACCAGTCAAGGGATCCGCGTCCTAATAAACTACTTCGGCTTGGACAATTGTAGAAAGGCATTTATTGTTTCTAATAATGTTATGTAAAACACAAGTTTTGATAAGTCTCCTAAAAATTTAGAAACTTTTTTTGGCTTCTGCAGAGTATTCTTGTGATTGTAATATAAATTTATTGACATTGTGTATGCATTGGTGGATTCACATTTTGTAATCTGTACAATGTCTACTGGAAATAAATATGTCTCATTTTTGTTGTTCTGTACAGTCAAACCTAACTAAGAGAAATTTTCATTATGTCTTTTTATATTTATTTGTACTGTAAACATATTACCTAAATTTTTAAAGAGTGTATAGCTGATATCCCCAGTCAGCCATGCAAATCCATGGAAAAAATGTTGAATGCATACAGAATTTTTTTTAATTTTTTTCTTCAAAACCGATATTTTGTAAGTACAGCTAAACGTTATTCTAAATTAGATGAAACAACTGGGTTATCTATTCAGCATAAAGTAGTATTCCTTGCAATAGCAGTAGAAGTGAATTATGGCAAGAACACTTTTCTCCCTCCCCCCTTGCCTTAAAATTAATACTGGACATTAAAATTATTATTTGAAGCGCGTTGGTATTTTATCCTGTCGTATTGCTTCTGAGTACAATGTCCATCTGTGAGGAGTTTTGCTTGTAACTGTCAATACAGTAGGGAGTTTGTAAATACATCAGATTTAATATGGTTGGTTTATGTATCTGAAATATTTGTTGAAAATTTCTGTGCATATGGAGGAACGATTTTATAACACCATAGGATTTTTTTAAAGCTTTAACTGCTTTTAGACAATAAAACCAATCACAGAGTTACTTTAGGTTCGGTAATCCATCATGATTTTGATTTCGAAAAATTTCTCATTAATGTCGTATGATCTGTAAGTCAACATTAAGAAAATGTGGGTAATCAGCCTGTGTAAGTTATAATTTGAGTGCCTCATTCAATGGGCTAACTTAACTCTTGTTACCTCTTTTTCTCTGTCTTCTTCTCCTCTCTTTCCTTTCCACTCTCTTTTTGCGCGCATGTGTGTCTGTGTGATGTATATACCATGCATATATTGATTTCCTTCGATTTTTTACTGGTCAAGTTTTTTTTAATGGCTTGTTAACATTGAAACAGATTTATTATGCTAGCATTCAGCTGTTTAAAATAAACGTTAAAAAACAAACAAATAAATTAATTAAAAAAATCCTAATAAACAAGTACTATACGTCACTCTTGCATATTAGTACTTGGTCCACTCTTGACCCGAGCACTTAACGTTAGTTACGTGTACGGCCGTTTGGCGCTGCTGTGCTAGTCATAGAGGTAATAAAAATGGGGGTCAATGATGGTCACACCTCTACCACAGTCAGTTTGCATTCTATCTTATATATATAAGTTACATCTCTTTTCTATGGTTTTTGGTTTGGTTGTTTTAAAGGCCGATTCACAATGAAGTTAACATGGAGGTTCTTACGTTACCTTTACTTTACAGCTGAGTTAAGATATAGGTCACGCTGCAGTGTTTTCACATTGAATTATCGGAGACGCAACGGTAACTTACAAATGTCGAAATTGAATCAACTTCAACATAACGTAAAGGTAAAGTTAAGAACAGCCAATCAGAAGCGGAGTTGTTCTTTTGTTGGCTATTGCCTACGAGATTTTATCGCTTCAAAACTAACGTTTTACAGATGTTTCTCGTAACCTCAAACTGTGTGCTGCTCGCTTGTGCATGTACAAGAGTGTATGAAAATAAGTAAATTTGTCATAGTTGTGTTCTGAAGTGTAGTGAAAGCAAAATGTTCGTTATTGTAATTTTAAGTAAATAATATTTTTGATTCATCGTAAGATTTGTTACTCGTGTGACATGGTATTTGTGAGTACATTGCCTAATACATGTGTGGCTATGGTTGTCTAATGAGTCGTTATCATAAACTTATAAATACTTTTGAGCTAATGTGTTGCTAAAACATTCGTGCAAGGACTCTACAATCAATTTAACTAAATGGTTTGCAAGTTCGCTGTTCACTGAGGTAGGTGGTGTGATATGTGTAGACAGCAAAGCAAACATATTGTTAAAATATCAAAGAAGTGTCTCACCAGTCTCACGAAAGACGTTAAACTAACAGTTTAGCCCTCCCATTTCAGGAAATAAATAGAATCCCAACAGAATCACTCTTAAATAAAGCATGTGTAATGTGAGAATAAAAAAAACGAGTTGGTAAGAAAGGCGTAATGTTACAACTAGGAGGGTAATTTATTACACATTTTCAACGCGTAACTGAAACAGGTACTTGCGAATCATTTTCGTTATTAATTTACGTTACCACTTGTATATGTAAATATTTTGCGACTCAAATAACATCGTTAAATTTAAATATTGTAATGATCGTCAGTAGTATTGTAACATTTGTAACATAGCCTTGTACCTAAACTTAATTCCTTAACTTCAATGTGAAACATCGGTCAAATCCGCGGTAAATTTTTCTGTAAAGTTAACGCAAAGGTAACGTAAGGAGATCCATGTTAACTTCATTGTGATTCGGCCTTTAGGCTGCGTTCCAGAACGTTACTCTTGGAGTAGAGTAAAGTAATGAAGAGTAAGACAGAATAAAGCAAGAGTAAAATTTGTTTTGGAACGCGCGAGGAGTAAACAGTTTCAGTTGTTTGTAAACATTGCGAATGTGTAAGTTCGACAGCTGTAATTATACAGATTATTCAGTTTTTAACTGTTCTGAAGTGTGGTGAAAACAAATATTCGTTAGTATCATGAGCTTTGTTTAGGCGGGTTGTACCTTTTACAACTTCTACACCCAAAGGTGTAGTTGGGTGTAGTGGGTATACATGGCCGGAGTCCAAAGGTGTAGGAATTGCAGAAAGTCCGCCTGAACGCCTAGGTGTAGACAGAGTCATGTAAATGAGAGTGAATTTTTTGTTTATTTTCTGTGTTAGTGACATGGCAGTAAATTGTAAATATTGCGAGATATTTGAATGCAGGCAAAGACAGATGCAGGTGATGAATCCGATGGTAAACGTGCCGTTACAGCACTTACTTGAGCACATCTGTATAGTGTTTTGATCGAATTACAAATTTTAATAAAATTTTTGGTCCTATAACCTTAATGTATAAACTTAATGCAGCTCATTTCATATGCCACGTCACACAACAGGTAGTTCTACTGGAGAAGGAATGTCAATTCTTAAATTAATTTTATTAGTTTTACGAGTTGGTATCATAATGAGGCTATATTCATTGCAAGTAGTAACATAGCCCACAAATGTTACTAAAAATAGCAATATAAATAGAAATTTTATTTTACACATCTCCCAGATGAAGCAGAATACAATTTTTACTATATTGCAGATGTTCTGATTCAAAACTGGAAAGTGAACTTATTTAAAACAACACCGCTATTTGTAACATGTTTCGAAAACAGCGCCGATTTCTGTTTTACAACTTCTACACCCAAACTACTCCACCTCGCAGAGGTGGTGTAGAAGGTGTAGCACCCAGGTGTAGAAGTTGTAGTTACACCCGCCACCTGAACGCTTTGGTTGTAATAACCAGAACGTCATTTCTGGCAAAAAAAACACGATATTGCAGTTTGGGTGTAGAAGTTGTAAAAGTTGCAACTAGGTGTAGACCGCCTAAACAAAGCTATGGTTTTATCGTACAGCGTGGTGGACATGTGCTCATAATCGTGGATTGATAATGTTCACGAATGATAAAGTGCTTTGTTAATTTACAGCAGCATTTTTATAATGCAGTGAAATATACAGGCGTTGTTTTACCAAACTATTTATCCATCTGTTAACTTACGTCGCAATGAAAAACATAAGGCTTAATATGAGTGATGTGTAACTTGCTAAGAGCAAAAATTATGTTTTCAGATTATATTTGTAGGCCCACGTAATTTTTGTAATGGTTTTTCTGAATTACATGTAAGTTTCGTCGTAACTCGTTTGACATGGTATTTATGAGTGTATTACATGTGGATTTCATCGTTCAGCGAGTCATAAATCAAATTGTTCAACACCTGTACGCCTACTCATATGTTGCGAATACACACGACATCCGTTCAAGAACTCTACAAAACTAGGTCTAGATGATTTGCAAGTTTAGTGTTAACCGAGGTATGTTCGATTTGTGTAGACAGTAAATATATGTAGAAAGGTTAGAAACAGTGTATTGACATTGACAGTCTCACGAAAGACTTTAAACTATAAGAGTAGTCCTCCTACCTTATGAAGTAAAGAGAATCCCAACAGAATCACTCCAGCACCTGTAACGTGAAAATTAAGTAAATCAATTATGCAATATTATGAAAATTTCCCACCCTCTGCATAGGGAGTCATGGAGCCTGGAAACATAGAATGGATGTTTATTTCACAATGCTCTCGACAAATGCTGAAATTGGTACCTAATAGCGAAACATTCTCGCTATCTATTTACATTAACACTTCAGTTCTTTATCTCAGTCATTTTTAAGTTAATGTTACGTTTTAACACAATTCACCAAACACACTCGTAATAGCTAGGCTACAGTTGAAAATTATTGCGACTCTAAAACGTACTACAAAGGGAATATGTGTATTTATAGGTTCATTTTAATATTGGTAACATGTATTAATTTACAGGTAATCAATGTACGTCCTGCAACATAATATCGTTACTAGGCCTTATTACAATAATTTTTCAAACTGTAATATGAGAATTTCTCCCATTTTTTTTTTTTCACTTTCCACATAAATAAATGAATTTTACTCTCAGTCACTCAACGAAATCATGTGAGTAAAAATTTTACTCTGCAAAGATGCTCAGAGTAATTCCTTTGCAGTTTTGGGACACCGTCAGAGTAAGTAAAATTTTTGCTCCATAGGTTTTGGGACAGGCACAGAGTAAATTTTATTCGCGGAGTAACGTTTTGGAAAGGGAGCAACCAACGATATATATATATATATATATATATATATATATATATATATATATATATATATATATATATATAGTAAACATAGAGGGGCGGAAGCGGCTATTTACAAGATTTAGATTTTAGATTTAGTTTATTGCATCCTTGGATCTTTTTTTGTGTACTGACATAAGCCGACGGCCCACGATCTTAGCGAACGTTCGTGCCAGGCGCTACGCCCAAAACAACACCGACCAGCACCACCAGTACTCGTGAAATCTACGGAACGTGCCTCGACTAGTCCCGGAACCAGGGAAGTCAAGAGAGCGGGTAGGTTCATGCAACCACGTGGCCGGAATAACGAAACAAAGAAAATTATTCAGACACGAAAAATTCAACAAAACAAAACTACCACACAACACCCTGGCATATTAGTGACTCGAGGCATTGGTCGTTTTACAAAGCATCACCACGTTTGGCTGTATCAAGCGCGAGAGTGCTGGAGCACATGTCCCAAAATTAGGAGTGCGGGCGTGTATCCAATAGATCCAAGTATATCAGGACACATAAAATACATACCGAAGTTCATAACCACCACGGTGCAACGCCATAAGTGAGAATAAAAAGTGCTAACTATTCCGCTACACGACTCTAAAACACGGGGTGCAGCCCGGAGTGACAACCTAACAGACGGAATGGCGACGGAATGTGCGCCAAACAAATTACAACTAATTTAATTTCAGTGTCAATATTACCGAGCCATGTACAGAGATATGATTGTTTTTCCTATTCATGCCAGCTCGGACTCAGAAAGACAGTTTAACAAGCTAACCGGAGCGGGAGGCATTAATAAATAATTTCCCTAAGTGTCAACAAAGTTATGTTTCTCAGTAATAACCAGTATGTTTATGTATTGTAGTGTTTAGAATTGCATCATGTGATTTTTAAAGGGTTTTGATGTATTGGTTTAGTTACACTTTTGCGTAAAGCGGTCACGAGGCCATTTTTGGCGCACACCCCCGCTAGCTAGCGCGGGTGACCGCCATCATGGTTTAGTCTCGTTCCGGGCATGAGGGAGGTGGCCACGCGCATCGCGGCTCCTCGACCTTCAACTCTTTTGGGCCGAACATTTTAGAATAGTCAGTTATTTCGTTGGATCAGTAACATACATTTTTTGTGCATCGAGGAGTAGCGCCACTCCCTCCCTGCAAGCTCTTTTCGCCCAGGGGTTTAAGCATTCATGTAGTCATTTTCATAGTCGTGTACGCGAGTGCGCGCAGTGCAGCTTCAGCCGACCACAGGCTTTGTGTGTGGGACCGCTTAATGTACGTGAGTACAATCATTTGTGTGGACCAGTATCACAATAAATCGCAGTGAAGTTTATTCCGCGAGTGTTATTGGCCACTGCCACTTCTTGATCCTTCGGGAGCTAGTCCCCCCAACCAGCCATTCACAGAACCAACGCATCACTCATCTCCGGCGTGGAGGACACAGAGAGGACATCGCCACACGGGCGGTAGACCCGCGCCCTCACAGCAGCAGCGAGCAGCTGGCACATTCAGGTGTTTGGGTTACTGGACCCACATGGTATGTAATACGACACCACACCTCTCTGGCCTCACCAAGAGCACGTCAGATGGCGCCCTTTCAACGTGTGGCAAAATCAACAACAGTCAAGTGGAAAAAGTGTTGAACTGTTGAGTGTACCAAATCAAAACTTTATTTCCGCAACGGCGGATGTCAGTGACAGAGCGAGTACAAAGTGTATGGCGAGACTAGTGGGACAGCCAAGTGTGTAATAGCTGAGAGAAACGTACTGGTAAATACGTGCGCGAGAGGGACAGCGGCGTGGCGCGACAGGCTGGCGACGCGCATACCACAGACACGTGACGTCAGAGCAGAGGGGACGGCACGCTATCGTCCCTCCTCCCGACCTCGGACCGGTAAACAACACCCCCCTCCGGTTGAGCGCAAGGGGGACTGCCGCGTGCGTGTATACTTTAACCACGGGAAAAACACAGAAACAGGAAGATGGAAACGTATGGTGGAATACCAACTGCATTGTGCAATGACTGCGTAAAACCCGTCATGGATGAGAGCATAGGAAAATTCGGGCGCCCGCGGAAAATTTGCAAATGCGACGGGGCGGAAAGTAAACAACACCTACGGGCAATCATTGGCCGCGACAACCGGATGTACAAAACAACTATAGCACAGACATCACTCGGACTGGACACGGAACTGTGTTGGGACTATATGCGACCGCGGGAGAGTACAGTACTTAACAACCCTTTGCTACCGAGACAGTGTCAGTGCAGCGAACACAAACAACCAAACACACGAATTCCGACGCAACAGCCAAATTGGCAACAGTGTGCGAACTTTCTGTGTTGCGAGGGCGAAGAACTGCCCACGCTCATGTGTACAGTGTGTAAGTGCCAGTACCACCGACAGTGCATAACACCGCGCGAAGCTGTACATGCTCGCAACGGACAGTTCACGTGCGCGCGATGCGAGCCGGGAAACAAACAAAACATCCAGGATCTGTTATGCGGAAACGAACTACATCCTACTCGTTGCCAGCAGCCAGTGTGTTATGGAAAGGGCACCGACGTATGGAAATGTGAAATGTGTGGTTACCGCGCACATCAACGGTGTGTTCCGCGTAGTGAATAGCCGACCCTAACAGACACGGGATATACGTGTCACGAGTGCAACCAAGGAGACCGTGACACTGCATTAGTCATGGGGGCACACCCACAACAACACCCCCGTACCATCGCACAACCGACAAGCCCCAGTAGTTCACCCTGCACACACAATACGTGCACAGCCAATGATGTACCGGTGAGAACACCGACGAGATTCCAGTCACTACCCAGTTTTCCGGAGCAGTGACAGAAGACCCGCAGGCGTTTATTGAGGACTGCGCAAACAGACTATCCAGGTACGGCGTGTGTGAGGAGGAGTGGCCGAGCTGTGTAGCTAATCAGCTGACAGGTGACGCAAGGCAATGGTGCCGCTCAGTGACCCACTATGGGATGAGGTGGGATGAGTTTCTCAGCGCATTTAAATTACGTTTCACTAACACTTTCTCATCACTACAAGCACGCAGCCGCGCAGTCCTGCAGGTGCAGCAACGGGGAGAGTCACTCACAGCATTTGCAACCAAGAAAATTAACCTCATAAAACAACACTACCGCAACATGACAACAACAGAGGTACTGGAGGTGGTAGCGTCAACAGTGCTACAAGAGTACCGCAGCGGGATGGCACCACTTATCCACACTACGTACGAGGCCTTCATGGGCTCTGCTATGGTGATAGACAGTCAGGCGGAAGCGGACTTAGCACGAGCACACCCTAGCTACAGTGCATCACGACAAGACAACCACCATACAGTTAGGAGTGACAGTGAGAAGAGAGACAGACCACAGCCGATTCACCCAACCGAGAAGGTGCCGCTACCACCCACGGACCACAGCAGCCTGCCGCGGGACGAGAGGAGAGGGGGCAATGACCCAAAACCACCATATCCCTGCCGGTACTGCCCTGGACAACAGTACCACTGGCACAATGAGTGCCCTGGCGCAGCTCAGCGGCCTGCGGAGCGGAACAACCGACCCGCGCCGCTGGGAAACGAGCAGCGAGGGTAGGACGGCCGGACGTCGCCCTCCCCGCAACCAGCATGGACAACACGGACTTGACACCGCGACAGGTACTGCTCAACCAGCTCACCAACACCAGCCAGCCCGGGGGTTAGTTAATCCACATTCCAGTTACTATTAATCATAAGAAGTGCTACGCCCTCGTAGACGCCGCAGCTACACACAATTTCATGCACCCACGTTTTGTTGACAGTAGAGAGTTGGAGCAGTGTAAACAAACAGTACAACTTGCCACCTCAGCTGCATACAGCGAGGCCATGGGACAAACACACATCACTGTAACCATTCGGGACATTGAAACACAAACAGCAGCATTCGTGGTCAGCGAATTAAGGGAAGATGCTATTCTAGGGTTAACGCCGCCAGGCGGATACTCTTCGGGAAAAGAGAGCGACGCACAGTGTACAACCTGGACCCCCGCTGCCAGTAGACACCCACTGTAAACTTGGACGACATGGACCATAATGTACCCCCAGAACATCGCGACACAATGCAGAAATTACTGAACGAACGGAGGGACGTGTTTGCAAGTGCAGACCCCTTAAGGAGAACGCACATTACAGAACACGCAATAGAAACGGAGCATGAGAGGCCAATTTTCACACCACCATGTGATTACCCCCCTGTACAGACTAAGATCATTAAACAACAAATAGCAGAGATGATAGCCGACGGAGTAATTGAACCATCTGACAGCCGGTATAACTGTGCCATAACACTTGCCCCGAAAAAAGACGGCACATGGAGGTCCTGTGTCGATCTGAGACCGTTAACTTTAATCACCAAACCAGCAGCACCACCATATATAAGTGTCAAAAATGCCCTCAACATCCTGGGTAATGCCAAGATCCTGACGTCACGAGACTTGAGAAGCGGCTATTGGCAGGTGCCTGTCAAACCGGAACATAGACACAAGACCGCGTTCACCGCCCCAGATGGGTCGCGCTATCAATTCTGTGCGATGCCATTTGGATTGAAATGTGCCCCATCAACATTCCAGGCAATGATGGTCAGAGTGCTCGATGGACTCATAGGAGAATGCGTAGTGGTCTACTTAGACGACGTAGTTGAGTAGTCACAAACATGGGAGGAACACATCCAACATCGGTCACTGGCCTTAGAGAGACTGGCAATCAATGGCCTAGTGTGTGCAAACCACAAATGTCATATCGGCAAATCACAGATTGATTTCTTGGGTCACGTAGTAGACGCAGATGGCAACAAACCAAATCAAGAACAGTTGAGAATTATTGACGAATATGAAGCACCGCGTACACGCAAAAAAGTCCGAAAATTTTTCGGATTAATAAATTGGTTAAGTGAATACATTCCGAATTTCGCAATAATTACCGCACCTCTCACCGCATTAATGTCACCAAATGTCAAATTCAGTTGGACACCTGCAGCGGCGGAGAGTTTTCAGAACATCAAGAACAGTTTCAGGGAATGCCAGACACTAGCACGATACAACCCAAACAGACACATTTATGTCCAGACAGATGCGAGCGAGCAAGGCACAGGGGCCGTACTATTCCAGGTAGGTGAGGTGGGAGAAAGACACATCCTGGATTACAGTAGTGCAAAATTCGGCCCAGTGGAAAGACGTTACGATGTAAATGAGAGAGAATGCTTAGCGGTTGTGTGGGCATTCAAGCGATACAGGCCGTACCTAGAATACCAATGTTTTACGCTACGAACGGACAACAGGTGCTTGGTCTGGTTGCACAATACACGCGAAGCACGCAGCAAGCTGACACGATGGTCACTACTCCTACAATCATTCGATTTTCATGTAGAACACGTACCAGGGATAGAGAATAGACTAGCGGACGCACTTTCAAGGTCACCTGATGTAAACACAACAGCGAGAGATGACGAGGAGTGGGAGGAGATATTACCCCGTGTCACACAGCAACACCGCAATGGTCATGTGTAACAACATTACGCTCGACACGATCAATATTGACCAACTATACCGTGACATAGTAGAAGCCCAGCTGACAGCGCCAGATGCACAAGCCAGACAATGACAGTGTGGCCAACAGGCATTGGGCAGGTGGCGAGTAGTGGACGGGAGAGTAGAAACGCGCAGGAGCGCCGGAAGTGACAACTGGAGACTATACGTTCCTTCCTCGAAACGTACAGAAGTGTTGCAATTTATGCATGACCATCAGCACGCAGGACACCCAGGCGCACATCAGACAACACACAATACCCAACAGCAGTTTCACTGGCCTGGAATAGCTCGGGATGCGAGGGAATATGTACGCAGTTGTTTACCATGTAACCATTTCAAATCCAGGCGCACAGACGGCAACCAGCAGCAGGCTAGAGAACCAACAGAGCCATTCGACACAGTAGCGCTAGACATAATGGGGCCCTACCCCAGGACGTCACGTGGCAAACGCTTCATCGTGGTAGTCACGGACCTTTTTTCCAGATGGCCGGAGGCCTATGCGGTAAACAATGCACGTGCTAGTAATATTGCAAAAGTGCTCGAGAACGAGTACTTTCCCCGGTGGGGTTACCCCAGGGTTATCCTCTCAGATAATGGCACACAGTTTAGCGGCCGGAAATGGCGTGACCTATGCACAAAATGGGGAGTGACAGCGCACACGTCACCAGTTTACCACCCGAGAGCCAACCCCACGGAGCGGCGAAATCAGGACCTTAAGATCCAACTCCGACTCCGCCTCCGTGCGGGAAAAGATCACAGCAAATGGGTGGAACATCTGCCGCAAGCTTTATTCACCATACGAAGGAGGGTGAACGAGGCCACGGGTTACACTCCTGCTGCACTATTGCAAGGCCGTAACCTGCCACTACCGGGCGAGTTCAGCTGCCTGCGGATTAACGGGAACACAGCCCCAGAGGACGGAACACAACGCCAGGAACGCAGGGAAAATGACATCAGAATAGCTCGACAAAACCAAAGGCAGTATGCGACCAAGTGGGTCCCAGTAACGACGCGCCCACCATGCCAATTGTGAGAGGGACAGAAGGTATTTGTGAAGGAACACTTACTTTCCTCCATGGCGAAAAATTTCTGCGCAGGATTGGGTCCGAAATGGAGTGGACCACACATAGTCACAAAAATCTTAAGCACATCCACCTATGTAGTAAAGACAGGGCCACGACGCACACGCAAAGTACACCGAGATGACCTGCGACAAGCACGGAGCACTGACATGCACGAGATACAGCCCGAAACATGCGACAGCAATAACAGTGACTTGCAGCAACTAGAATATGCGGACAAGGACAGCAACGAACAACTTGCCGAGGGAAAGCACGGAGAACCGGCAGTACAAGAAGATGACACTGCCGAAGCACAACCTACGCCAGCGCCCAATAACAACCAACCCGCTCCGCGGGACGACGAGAGCAATCAGGACAGAGCACAAGGTACAGCAGCGGAACGAAACGAACCTGACGATACCGCGATGGAATGGGAAACGAGCTCAAGTCAGGAAGGCACAGGTAACGAGGGGGAAGGAGGACGAGTGTCGTCACCACCGCGAGCACAACAAAGCGAGCACCTGACACAGCGGCGGCGACAAAGAGACCCCTCTCCAGCAACACCGACGCCACTAGACAGTGAAGATGACGGAGGGGACATGGGCACAACTCCGCCGCGCCGCTCCAAACGAGCGCGCCGCGACCGCCCTATGTGCATCTGCTGTTCGCACGACTCACAAGGTCACGCGGCAAGTCGGAAGGGGAGACGTCCACATGACCAACGACGCACAGAACAGCGGCAGTAGCAGAACAACGGCATCAACACAGGCTACGCTTAAGGAGACCGCCTACACGAACGGTCTCTGCAGTGGGGGGCATTTGACGTGTGCCGACGGCCCACGATCTTAGCGACCGTTCCTGCCAGGCGCTGCGCCCAAAACAACACCGACCAGCACCACCAGTACTCGTGAAAACTACGGAACGCGCCTCGACTAGTCCCGGAACCAGAGAAGTCAAGAGAGCGGGTAGGTTCATGCAACCACGTGGCCGGAATAACGAAACAAAGAAAATTATTCAGACACGAAAAATTCAACAAATCAAAACTACCACACAACACCCTAGCATATCAGTGACTCGAGGCATTGGTCGTTTCACAAAGCATCACCGCGTTTGGCAGTATCAAGCGCGAGAGTGCTGGAGCACATGTCACAAAATTAGGAGTGCGGGCGTGTATCCAAAAGATCCAAGTATATCAGGACACATAAAATACATACCGAAGTTCATAACCAACACGGTGCAACGCCACAAGTGAGAATAAAAAGTGCTAATTATTCCGCTACACGACTCTAAAACACGGGGCGCAGCCCGGAGTGACAACCTAACAGACGGAATGGCGACGGAATGCGCGCCAAACAAATTAAAACTAATTTAATTTCAGTGTCAATGTACAGAGATATGATTGTTTTTCCTATTCATGCCAGCTCGAACTCAGAAAGACAGTTGAACAAGATAACCGGAGCGGGAGGCATTAATAAATAATTTCCCTAAGTGTCAACAAAGTTATGTTTCTCGGTAATAACCAGTATGTTAATGTATTGTAGTGTTTCGAATTGCATCATGTGATTTTTAAAGGGTTTTGATGTATTGGTTTAGTTACACTTTTGCGTAAAGCGGTCACGAGGCCATTTTTGGCGCACACCCCCGCTAGCTAGCGCGGGTGACCGCCATCATGGTTTAGTCTCGTTCCGGGCATGAGGGAGGTGGCCACGCGCATCGCGGCTCCTCGACCTTCAACTCTTTTGGGCCGAACATTTTAGAATAGTCAGTTATTTCGTTGGATCAGTAACATACATTTTTTGTGCATCGAGGAGTAGCGCCACCCCCCTCCCTGCAAGCTCTTTTCGCCCAGGGGTTTAAGCATTCATGTAGTCATTTTCATAGTCGTGTACGCGAGTGCGCGCAGTGCAGCTTCAGCCGACCACAGGCTTTGTGTGTGGGACCGCTTAACGTACGAGAGTACAATCATTTGTGTGGACCAGTATCACAATAAATTGCAGTGAAGTTTATTTCGCGAGTGTTATTGGCCACTGCCACTTCTTGGTCCTTCGGGAGCTAGTCCCCCCAACCAGCCATTCACAGCACCAACGCATCACTCATCTCCGGCGTGGAGGACACAGAGAGGACATCGCCACACGGGCGGTAGACCCGCGCCCTCACAGCAGCAGCGAGCAGCCGGCACATTCAGGTGTTTGGGTTACTGGACCCACATGGTATGTAATACGACACTACACCTCTCTGGCCTCACCAAGAGCACGTCAGTACATTTTTGCACAAAGATATCGGACAAGTCATATTTACAATATACAATCAAATGAATAAATTACTTATGTTATACATGAAAAATTATCCACTAAAAGAGCGAAATTCAAGCATTTCTTGTCGGTTCGGGCTCATACGTAGGCTCACGTCAGCATACTTCATAGTCTCCACATGTAAAAGAAAAGAAAAAAGCAAGAGAAGAAACAGAATCTTAACCCAGAATAAATATCTTAAATAAGTATCTACACTGTCATAGATCCACTCAAATACTCATCGACTGTGTAAAAAGCATTAATGATCAAGAAATCTTTAAGGTGTTTTTTGAATATTTTTGTTTTAGCTAAACATGCATATTGCAGGTGGCTGGGGAGTTTGTTGAACAACTTGCAAGCTGTGCATGAAGGACCTTTTTGCTGTAAGGTCAAGTTGACAAGAGGCATGTGTAAAAAGTTTTTACTTCTAATGTTATGGTTATGAAAATGTTCATTTGTGTGGAACAACTTCTGATTTTTGGAAATGAATGTCAGCAATGAGTAAATATATTCACAAGCTAAGGTCATTATTTTGGAACTTTTAAAAAGGGGTCGACAGGATTCAGTCTGTTTTCTCCCGTGAATTATTCTTACAGCTCTCTTCTGCATACGGAAAACATTATTTCTGTCAGAAGAGTTACCCCAAAACATGATGCCATAAGTCATAATAGAGTGAAAATATGCAAAGTATACAGTCAACACCGAATCTTTGTTTAGTATACCTGATCCATTACGTCAGTGGCGTCTCGTCAGGGTAAGCAAGGCAAGCAGTGCTTGCCTGGGCAGTTTCCTAACAATGCTCTGATTATAATAAATATTTACTTGCAACCTTATCTCTACTAGAAGCTAACTATGACACTTGCAAATAAGTGTAGCTTTTACAAATTCCGCTCGAATTACAATACTGTCAATTGGAAGATAAGAACTCGTAAACAACCAAAGCAAGCTGTTGAAAAGCGCTTCCAATATCGCTTCTAGGGGATAGAATTGCAGCGATAGTATACGGGAGAATGATGGCCGGGCGGAAGGAACACGAGAGGGGATTGGCTACGTGACGCTGTGTTAGAAGCTACAATTGCAGTGCTTTCTCGCCGAAGTTATCCGAATATAGCCGAACCTAGCAGAATTGCCACTTTAGTGGTTTTGTTACCAGTTACTGTGATTTCAGATAATGTACTACCGGCCAAGTTTTGTTACTTATACGTTGATTAAACAGGGATGTGAAGACTGTTTAAACTAATACTAATTAATTTGTCATTTTCTTTTCTATTGATAAGATAGGTCTCTGGTCATCATTCCAGAGCCATTAGGGGTTTTCTATAAACTTCAGTTGGCAACACCGGTCACTGGCAGTTGGTTGTACAAACTACACGAATCCAATATACGTTGGCAATTTCGCGCGCGGCATGGTAGGCCCTAATACTGCCACGTGAACGTTATTGTTATTTATTTAATTTGGTTTTTGTGCGTTAAATTTGAAATTGTTAGCTACGTTATGTATACTTAGGGATTTAAAATGGTTTTGCGAGACTGAACACCAATGTACATTACATGAGTGAAATGGAAACATGTGGGTGCAAGTGTTGTGTGTGTGGATTATGTGCTTAACAGTTTTTCAGCAGTGCTTTTACATTTCAACAACGATGTGACATCATCAGAGAAGGTAGACCGACACCTGAACTCACGATTACAACAACGAGTAAGAAAGGTAATTTGGTTCGCCATTTTCAAAAAAACGTTTATCAGAAATACCCGTGGTTAACTGGTTGCAGCAACCTAAACAAATTGTTTTACTGGCCATGCATACTGTTTTCTAAGGATGTCAACATGTGGACTGCGACAGGGCATTGTGACCTTAACAATCTGTGTAATGCTGTTCAGAAACATGAGCATTCAGATGCTCACATTAATTCTTTTTTATCTCTTAAAGAGTTTGGGAAACATAGAGTTGATTTCGGTTTAGATAGGTCCAAACAACTAGGCACACAACGGCATAATGAAAAGGTTAAAAAAAGAATAGAGACATTTTGAAGTATTTAATTGACGTTGTTTGTTTCTTGGGCATACAGGAATTACCTATCCGTGGTTATGACGAGACCAAAGAATCGGAAAACCGTGGTAATTATATATAATTACTTGCATAATTGCAACTTATGATCCAGTGTTGTCACAGCATCTCGAGACGTGTACAGTATTTTCTGGCCTCTCTTGCAACATTCAGAACGATCTAATAGAATCAGTTCAAAATGTTATGCTGGCTGAAATTAAAAACGAAATGGAGAATTTCATGTTTGTGTCGATTTTACTCGACGAGACGTCTGACTGTTCCAAACTGTCTCAATTGTTTACTGTTTTTAGATATGTGACACGCGATGGAGAGATTTGTGAACGGTTTTATGGATTCACTGATGTTAGCAGTAACAGGTCTGTGGGACCCATAGCAAATCATGCAATAGAAACTGTCACATCAGCTAACTGTGGCAGCAAACTTATTGCGCAATCTTACGATGGAGCTGCAGTAATGGCGGGAGATTTAAATGGTGTACAGAAACTTGTACGTGATAAATTTCCCAGTGCGTTGTTTGTACATTGCATAGCACATGTTTTGAACCTTGTCTTAATCCAGTCTGTAAATAACATTAGCAAATGTAAAGTGTTTTTCAGCACCCTTTCTGGCCTTTCAACTTTTTTTTCACAGTCTTCTAAGCGAGTAGCATTTTCAGATCAAATAGTTGGGAAACGGCTGTCAGGTGTTGCGCCAACAAGATGGAATTATAATGATAGACTTGTGCAAATTGCATTTAGTAATAGAGATTCCCTTCTAGAAATGTTTACCGCAATAACAGAACATCCACAGGAATGGGATAGTGACACTATTTCTTAAGCTAAAGGTTTCATCAGTTTTCTAGAAAATTTTGACACTGTTTTTTTCTTTGTTTTGTTTTCTAAGATTTTTGACAGCACTGGACGCTTGTATAACATAATGCAGACCAAACAATTAGACATAAGTTTCTGTATTCAGGAGATACAAGAAACGAAAACATTCCTGTGTCAGCTCAGACATGATTTTGAAAGTGTTTCTGCGACACGCTGAAATTAGGTCTAGAACCAGGGAAACACCGAAAATTCAGAGAAGAAATAGATCCAAAGTGAGAATATTCAAGGTTGCATGCTGAAATATTAGACAATGTTATCGCACAAATTCAAATTCGTTTTGAAAACATAAACCAATTAAAATTTTTGGAACTTGTAAATGCTTCCAAATTCCAAGAATTTTCACAAACTTTTCCTGAGACCCTACTTAAGTCCTTAATTGAATATTATGGCTGTTATTTCGATATTGATAAGCTTAGGTCTGAACTAAAAGTTGTGTATTTTCGAAATTCCATGAAATCCAAAAGTGTTCAAGATTTCCTTAAAAACATTCACGAGAATTAATTGCAAGATGCTCTCCCGCAGTTCCATAAATTGTGTGTGTTAGTAGCAACCAGACCATTTACAACATCATCTGTGGAGCGTTCCTTTTCAACACTAAAACGAATCAAGACATACTCAAGGAACACGAAGAGGCAAAACAGACTTTCTGGTCTCGCATTACTCTCCATAGAAAAGAAACTTTTGGCAAAAATGAAACTCAACGACGATTTCAATGAACTTGTCACGGCAGAATTCGTGAGAGATAAAGAAAGGCGCATGGACTTCGTATACAGTAGTTAGGTTTTTGTTTAATGTTAGCTGGTTCATATAACTTTCTCTCCCCTGCGGTGTACCAGCCTTTCAAGTCTACTTTGTAGGCGAGCTGGGATGTTGTGCAGCATAGGTGAGTTTGTCAAAATTCGTTTTAAAATATTAGTAATTAAGTTATATATTGCGCAAATTTGCATAACTTAACATGTGTGTAATCTTATTTAAAATGTCTCTTTAGTCTTTTTTTTTTTTTTTTAATGTTGCAGAATTAATTTTGGTAACTGTGTTTAGTGCTCAGTACTCATAAATATGTATCTAAACTATCCTTGTGAGATCGATTTTTGTCTGTAATTGTTTATGTACTTTTATAAAGAAACATTTTGGAAACTCAGTTGCCAAAAGAAACCAAAGTAATACAACTAACTTTGAAAAGTAAGCAATATTTCGACATTAGTATTACTAAGGCCTTCTCGAAAACTGGGATTCCGAAGCTACAAAAATTGTTTAACAGTGTTGATGGCAGGATATTAAACAAAGGCTTTACGAGAGTGATGGTTATAATAATGCGCATGCTGTAACTCTACATTCAGTGACCTCGAACATCGGCCACATCACCACGCCGTGATTTGCCAACACAGCATTCTATAGATAGTAGCATGACAATCTGACTCACTTTCTGGCTAGCTCGTTGGTGTTATATTAAGTTCAGGTATCCTGATATTTTGCCTCCACGCACCCCGATAAAGATTTCTTTATCCGAGTGCGTGAACAATATGACACAATACCTGATACATTAACAGCCCCCATACAAGCAGTAACTATTTCCGTTACAGTAACTGCTAAACTGGCTGCTACGCTTGTTGCCAAGAAATATGCTTTTCTGTCGGTTTTATTATTTCTCTTTCTCTATGTTTCACGGGGTGTTCGGTCTTCCGTTAAAGTATTCCGAGTTTAAAGCAACCCCCCCTCCCCCCAATTTCTTACCCTTTTTAAACGCTAAAATATGATCAGTAGCTTGCCTTTCAAGTTAGGCCACGCATCGCCACTGCATTACGTAGAGCAAAACATGCAGAGCTCAGTTTTGGAATGATATATTCAATATGTGTTTTCCAATTCAGATGACAATCAACATATAAGCCCAAAAATTTTGTGTCTATGGCTTTATTGATTTCTGCAGTGCCGCAATGAGCTTTTATCGTTGGCTGATTACTATTTTTGTTGCAAACTGTAAGAAATGGGTTTTTTTCTGTATTAAGGTTTAATTTGTTTCCTATAAACCATGCATCTAATTCTGTAAAAGTGGTGTTGGCTAGTTGACTAAGTTCTTCCTCTGATTTTCCTGATTTTATGATACTTGTGTCATCTACAAATAAGGTAGGTATAGAACTATTGTTTAGGCAATCAGGCAGGTCATTTATGTAACCCAGGAATAACAGAGGTCCGAGAATTGAACCTTGAGGAACACCATGTCTTATCTTACCTGGTTTTGAATAAACAATATTTGAGTCTTCCCTAATGCAAACTTGGTGTTGTCTATTTGATAAATACGAGTGTATGAGTTTATTAGTCCTTCCATTTACATCATAAAATTGTAGTTTTTGAAGAAGCAGCTCTAGATTGACACAGTCAAAGCCTTTGGTAAGGTCACAAAAAATTCCGACTGATGGTAGTTTTTTGTCGAGTGCATTCAAGAAATTTGTGATGAGCTGATATATTGCCACATGGTAGAGGATTTTTTTCTGAAACCATGCTGGAATTTTGAGAAAATTTTTTATTTTTCAAAATGAGTTAAAAGTCTAGTATATATTAGTTTTTTAATGATTTTTGAAAAAGTTGTTAGCAATGAAATTGGTCTGTAGTTAGCTACATTGGTTTTCTCTCCTTTCTTGAAGAGGGGTTTACCAGTGCCCATTTGAGTCGGTCAGGATATACACTGTCGTTTAATACAGCATTGTATATGTGGCTTAATGGAGTACTGAGTTCTGAGGCAAATTGTTTTATTAGTTTACTACTTAAGGCATCATAGCCACAGGATAACTTTGATTTTAGGCTTTTTATTATTTCCTCAATTTCTTTTGCCGAAGTGTTGGGACATGTTATATAGGGATATTCTGATTTCTGCGATACTACTATGTTGTTCGTATTATGACTTTGAGCTGTTTTGCTAATTAGATTATCAACAAAATTAAGGTAATATGAATTGAAAGCATTTGCCACTGTTTTTGTGTCAGAAAGGTTTTGTTTTCAATACTTAGTTTGATTTTTGAAAATGGCTCTGTTGTTTTGCCTGTTTCTTTTTTTACAATGTTCCAAGTAGTTTTGATTTTATTGTCAGAATTTTCAATAAGACTGCTAAAGTACTTTCTCTTTGCTTCTTTAATTACGTTTCTTAGAATTTTGCAGTATATTTTGTACCTGTCGGCTATATCTGGATTGTTACAGATTCTAGTGGCTTTGTAAAGTTCTCTTTTGTGATCACACGAAATTTTTAATCCTTTAGTCATCCACAGAGTTTTCCTAGCCTCATTTTTTATACAAACTTGTTTAGAGGGGAAGCTGTTTTCATAATGCAGGAGAATGGAACTAAGATACGAGTTAAATCTGTTATTTATATTTGTAGAATAGTACATTTCTGACCATTTTTCACTGTTAAGAGCAGATTTGAATTTATTGGCATTTTCATCTGAGAACTGTCTAATGGTTTTATAGTAGGTTTTCTTCATGCTCACATTTAACTGAGAGATTTCCAAAACTTGTGCATCATGGTCAGAAAGCCCATTTATTACCGGCAGACATTGACTGGGTGGGGCTAAGTGAATACCTATAAAGATGTTATCTATGGCTGTTCTCAGGTGAAGCCTATTTAAAATTGGTTGCCCATTTTATCTATAGTCATAACATTGTCCGTTGATGCATGTTGTAATGTAGGTTATACGAGAATCGTAGAAATATTTTGGGATATTGATCGTTGTGGTTTTTGTGGTTGTTGTCCGTTACAACTACACCTGATTAATGTATCACTAGAGAACATTCGTACTCTCGCCAACATGAAATATGTATTCAATTACTGCAGTCCACAACATATTGTGATGCCTATCTCAGTGTTTGGCTGCACACACTACAGCAATAAAATAAAACCATACTACAACTACTATACGCTTTGTTTATGCAGTTTAGTTAAATTGTAATGTTATGTTATGGGTAGCTGCAATGAGACAGGATTAAAGGTAGGTATCGAACTTTTTGGTTTACTATCAACACAAATCAAATACTAACGAAACATAACATTTAATGAATCGTGTAGAAATTCATTACTGTGAGGAGAAGGAAAATATATACTGCTCGATAGTATGGTATGATATAGGCTGGAATATGTTGCCAAAGAGAAGGGTACGTATATATCGAACTTGAGGTGCGGGAACGGAAAAAGGTGCAATGAGGGTAATGGGATGGGTGAATAGTAGGTGAATAAGGCAGCAGTACGATGGGGAGGATGAAGGGATATATAGGCCATCTGTAATGTTGAAGGAAATGGGATTTAGTACACTAAAAGACAGAAGAAGAAATGAAAGTCTGGTCAGGATGTTCATACTTATGACTAGAGAGGGAGGTTGGGGAGGGTTAAATTGCCACCTAGCTAAGGGAGGGTATGGAGGAGAGTAAACACCAGTGAGAAGGTTCAAGTGGAGTGGAAGAGAACGCATTGGTTAGACAGTCTATGCTTGTGAGGTCAGTGAGAGGAATATTTTACAGAATGATATGGTAACTGTTAGGGGTTGGAAGGTTCAGGAGTGGTTTGGGAATGGTAGCCTAGAGAGGCAGGCAAGAATTTATCTCGCTACATGGTGACATACCATTTGCGAATATCTATTTATTTATATAAGGTCGAGGCTCTTAAATAGGGTTAGGGTGGTTGGCATGGTTGTTTATTGTTGATGTAGTTGACATGTTATATGCATCGTTCTTGTAGTAATAAGAATGTATTATAGTATTTATTTTTAATTTGTGTATATAAATGCGGGCTTATTTGCATATGATCAGACATTTTATAATTTAGATTTACCAGTAGTCCTATAAACATAACCTTAACTTACAAAGTCTTACACAGTGTACTATACACAAAACTGAGGTAACAATAATTACACAGAACTGAAATGTGTAATATGTATATTATATGTCCGCATATGTTTACTTTAACGTTTTAAAAATTTATATATTTGGATTGTGAGCCAGTTACTCGCTTCCTGCACATTTTCGTCAATTGTTTTCATCCTGTATTTACGATTTATTCTCGTTCCTAAATTATTAAATGATAGACAGAGGTATTTATATGCTTCACATACCACATAGACATACACATTGCATCGTAAGCTTCGTTTTTCTGTTATTATCGGCACATAAACGTAATTATCCTTAACCAACACCCTGCCAAGCCCCTTTGTTTTGAAGATGGAAAACATGGCCGACACAAGTTCAATTGGGCTTCAGCCAGAAAGCGCTTCTGCCCCTCTATGTTTACTATATATCTCGTTGGAGCATTCCTTCTTCCTATACTACCATAGAATATAAAATGGAATACGCTCACAACAAGATATATAGTAAATATAGAGGGGCGGAAGCAGCTATTTCCAAAGCTCTCAGATGAGGCCTATTTGAAATTGGTCGCCCATTTTATTGATAGTCAAAACATTGTCAGCTGATGCATGTTGTAATGTAGATTATACGAGAATCGTGAGAAATATTTTGGGATATTGATCGTTGTGGTATTTGTTTGTCGAGTCCATTACAACTACACCTGATTAATGTATCACTAGAGAACATTCGTACCCTCGCCAACATGAAATATGTATTAAATTGCTGCAGTCCACAACATATTGTGATGCCTATCTCAGTGTTTGGCTGCACACACTACAGCAATAAAATAAAAGCATACTACAACTACTATAGGCTTTATTTATGCAGTTTAGATAAATTGTACTGTTGCATTATGGGTAGCTGTAATGAGACAGGATAAAAGGTAGGTACCGAACTTTTTGGTTTACAATCAACACAAATAAAATATTAACGAAACATAACATTTAATGAATCGTGAGGAAATTCATTACTGGGAGGAGAAGGAAAATACATATTGCTTGATAGTATGGTATGGTATAGACTGGAATATGTTGCCAAAGAGAAGGGTACTTATATGGAATTTGAGGTGCGGGAACGGAAAAAGGTGCAATGAGGGTAACGGGATAGGTGAATAGTAGGTGAAGAAGGCAGCAGTATGATGGTGAGGATGAAGGGATATATAGGCCATCTGTAATGTTGAAGGAAATGGGATTTAGTACACTAAAAAACAGAAGAAGAAATGAAAGTCTGGTCAGGATGTTCATACTTATGACTAGAGAGGGAGGTTGGGGAGGGTTAAATTGCCACCTAGCTAAGGGAGGGTATGGGGGAGAGTAAACACCAGTGAGAAGGTTCAAGTGGAGTGGAAGAGAACGAATTGGTTAGACAGTCTATGCTTGTGAGGTCGGTGAGTGGAATATTTTACAGAATTATATGGTAACTGTTTTGGAAGGTTCAGGAGTGGTTTGGGAATGGTAGCCTAGAGAAGAAGGCAAGAGTTGATCTCGCTACATGGTGACATACCATTTGCGAATATCTATTTATTTGTATATAAGTTCGAAGCTCTTAAATAGGTTTAGGGTGGGTGGCATAGTTGTTTACTGTTGATGTAGTTGACATGTTATATGCATGGTTCTTGTAGTAATAAGAATGTAGTATTTATTTTTATTAACTTGTATATATAAATGCAGACTTATTTGCATATGTTCAGAAGTTTTATAATTTACATTTACCAGTAGTCCTATAAACATAGCCTTAACTTACAAAGTCTTACACAGTGTACTATACACAAAACTGAGGTAACAATAATTACACAGAACTGAAATGTGTAATATGTATATTATATGTCCGCATATGTTTACTTTAACGTTTTTAAAATTTATATATTTGAATTGTGAGCCAGTTACACGCTACCTGCAAATTTTCGTCAATTGTTTTCATCCTGTATATTTACGATTTATTCTCGTTCCTAAATTATTAAACGATAGACAGAGGTATTTATATGCTTTACATGCCACATAGACATACACAATGTATCGTAAGCTTTGTTTTTCTGTTAATATCGGCACATAAATGTAATTATCCCTAACCAACACAATGCCATGCCCCTTTGTTTTGACGATGGAAAACATGGCCGACACAAGTTCAATTGAGCCTCACCCAGAAAGCGCTTCCGCCCCTCTATGTTTACTATATATAGCGTTGTACGCTCACAACACACACGTTAAAAAACTGTTTTTCTGTTTTTTCTTACGGGAAAATTTTGGCACAGGGAAAATTTACTAAACTCGCTATCGTTAGGAGACCAGAAAAATACGAAAGCGTTGTGAAATAAAATTTAAACAGGGTCAGAGGTGGTAATGTTGTGTTATGAGGTTGGTGATGCTAAGAAATGATGGTCAGGCACAGAGTGGTAAGATTGGTTAGGTGAATGGAGTTGTTGAAATAAATACGTACTCAGGATACGAGGATAGCTTCTAATTTCAACAAATACACCAAAGTTACATTATTTAAGTTAATTTCGCATTTTAAACTATGAAATAATTTTAAATTCATAAAGTCTCTCTGATTGGTCAGTGTTGCAATTCGTCTCCTCGACGAATAAAATTAAATTAAACTTAGTGCACAGAGAGACAAATAATATTTCAAAGCAGCTGTAATTTTACTATGATATTATACATAGCAAACTCCTTTAGATTTGTCTAAACGACACAGCCAAATACATCACAGTTATAAAAATATTGGTACAATTTTTAACACTGTTCACAACATTCTCCCACCTTGAGTCTCTTGACTCAACCGATTGTCCAGTTAAATACAACATCATACATCATAAATGTACAAATCAAACATTCTAGTCACAATTTGTATTTAGATGGCAAAACAATCCTTCGGCAAACTCGTGACTGTTTAACATCTTCTGGATGTTCAACGGTTTCTGTTTCGGTTTCTCTGAAGCTGTTGGAAGTCAAAACATCAGGAACTCAGGTTGAATTATTTTCTGCAGGCAAAACTTCCAGTGGGTAAACTCTTTGAATAGGTCTTTTCGCTCGGATATTGTAGTCTTGTTGCGTAATACTCCATTTTCTTCTTCAAATGGGCTAAGAGAAATTATGTGTTCATCTTCAATACTATCGAAAGATTATTTCTGAATAAGTTTAATTATATGTGCTTCTGCAATACTTAGCTCTGCTGCATTTAACTCGCCAGAAACCTTTCTCTCTGGATGTTGGCAGTTGTGTAGAAACCTAAGTATCCAACCTATGAAACACAGTAATTTTAAATATCTAGAAAAATATCGGTAGTACCAATCATGGTTGGCATCGGGACAAATTAAACTCAAGACTACTTCATGTCGCTTCTCTAAATAAACTTCATCTTCATTTATCATTGATTTTGAAACTGGCCATTCTGCTGGTATATTTTTCAGCCATTCTGGCCCCTCCCACCATTTAGATTGGAATAATACATCTGCAGAACATCCCCGGCCTGCTAAATCTGCTGGATTAAATGTTCCTGCAACATGTTGCTATGATTCTTTATCTGATAATAGCCTAATTTCTTTCACTCGGTTATGAACAAATACATTCCAATTTTCATATTTCTGTATCCAGGTTATCACAGTAGTCGAATCACTCCAAAACTGACGGTTCATTCTATTGATTCCAAGATCATTTGCTACCTTCGATGCCAGCTATAGCTGCTGTTGTTGTTGCCAGGAGTTCAAGACGAGGGACAGTTGTCTTCTTTATAGGTACAACTCTAGCCTTCACTTCAATGAGATAAACAACAATACTAGAAGATAATTCCACTCTCAGAAAAACAGTGATTTAAGCCCACTTTGTAAAGTTCTCATCAACCCTACTCGACACTTGATCATCCCAACTCAGATTTTCCTTCCAAAGTACCTGTATCAATAACTTCGAAATTAGGGTCAAAGGAACTGTAAAACCAATAGGATCAAATATCCTTTGTGCAGATGATAAAATATTTCTCTTGGTTACAGGCTCCGATAATGATGTCAACTCTTCAACAATCACAGAGTTTACAGATATAGTGTCAGCACCTCTGCTCCATAACAATCATAGAGCTGGGATCATTTCATTGGGATCGACAGCAGGGTTTGTGTGCTTCCACCCTCTGAGCTCAAATTTTTCTTCTTGGAAAATAACAGTTGAATCTTCCATAAATGTATGAAGCTCATCATTCTTTACACTTGTCACACAATTATCCACATAGAAACTTTTCTGGAACCTAGTAATTGTGTCTTGACTGTAAGAATTTAGACCTCTCCGACAATTTTGTTATACCCTGTCTAAGTGATGTTATATTACAGCCCCTAGCAAGAATGGGCTGGAAATGGCACCAAAAACCACTTGAGTGTGTCTGGATGCAATAACGTTTCAATCCTAATCTTTCCAAAGGAAACGTACAAAATCCCTACCTTTCTTACAAAGGCTGATTTGTAAAAAGGTTTTATTAATATCTGCAATAACTCCAATGGGTTCGAGCCTAAACTGGAGCAAAATATGTGGAATAGTTTTAATTAAGTTAGGGTCTTCTTCTAGACAATTATCAATAGAGGGACTTTGAGGAACCTTACAAGAGGCATCGAATACTGGCCTTATCTTGGTTGTACCTTGGTCCTTAATAACAGGTCTGTGTGGTAAATAATGTCCACAGTCTTGATTGAAGTTTTCCACTTTTTCTATTATGCCATCTTCTTCCCATTCCTTAAAGACTTCTGCATATGTCGCTTGACAATTCATGCGCGCTAACTTGAGATAAAGCTGGTCCAACAGTTTCTGGGCTATGTTGTAATTTGAAGTAAGGTAGGGATGACGTTCCACCCAAGGAAACCCAACTACATATCTGCCTTCTTCGTTTCTTCTAACACTTCTCTCAAAGTGTTTTTCGGTGGTAGATATTCTTTCTTTGTCCTTTGCGCTTCTGGATCTCCAATCCCCAACACATCAAGCTCCCACAGAGAGGATATAGGCATTTGTGAAGAGAACAAAATTTGACACAACCATTGTCTGAGAAGTGTTCCTAAAAACAGAAATCTTTCCCATAAGTGTCCACCCTAAATATGTATTGATGGCAGCCAGTCCATTGTCCAAAAATCCAATAAAATTCTCTCTCCAATGAGTAGCTTACCAGCCACATCAGCTCCTACTAGAACTTGTAAAGGACTGCCATCGTCTCGTATCTGCAGGTTGGCTTTTTTTAAAGCTCTTTGACAGATAGTTTGGTCAGCAGTAGGAACTGAACAACAAATTATATCCTGATCAAGAGCAGTTAAATTACAAGCATAATTTTGGCATAGTCTTTCAAGGGTAACACGATATTTTTATGGTTAACCTTGTTAGATTGATGACCTCCAAACAAGCAATGTCTAATCTGCTCTTCTCCCACTGCTTGGTAACCCATTTCACATGCAATTTCTTTGGAAATATAAGAGCGTTGCGAGCCTGTATCAATCAGAATCCTTACATTTCTCTCTCCTGCGCACCCTTTAACTTTAACTATAAGTGTTTGCAACAAAGTATCGCTGGCAGACTGATTTGATAATGTGTTCTCTTAATTACTGGGCAGGGTATTTCTAGGAATTTCATGTTTGACCTCTTCCAGTTTAGGACACATTAATGGTATGTGTTTGGCACTACAGACCATACATGTCATCTTACATTTTCTAGCCATATGACCATTTCGTAAACAGATGAAACAGCACTTGTTATTAGCTACAATTTTAAGTTTTTCAGTGACAGTCATTTTTCTTACCTTAACACAATCTGCAGAAAAATGAGTACCTTGGCAGAAAATGTATGTAAAACCCTTTGTATTTACCAAATTTGCTGCACTAGCAGCAGGAGCTTCTACTACAGCAGATCTACCAGTCAGTTTCGATCTACTATCAGGGCTACTACTAATTTCAAATCTTTTCATTGCACTGCTAATCCTTTCCTCTTGTTCAACTTATTTTCTAAGAAATTCCATTAAGCTAGATAACTTATTCTCAACTTTCTGTCCTATGTCACTGCGTTGCCAGGCACGCAATAAGTCTATGTTTAAACAGGACTCTACTAACTACAGCATGGCAGTGAACTTATCTGATGTAATTCCTAAAGTTTCAAGAGCTCTTAATTTGGTTTCCAGCTGATCATACAAGAAAGGCAATTTGTGATTCTCTGACATATTCCGTATGGTGATACTTAATATTTCCGGTGTATAGACTTCAATCATCATATCTTCACGTCCAAACCTATTCTTAAAACACTCTACAGCCTTACCATAATTTCCTGATGTTGGTGGGAAACTTTCAATGACTTCTCGAGCCCGTGAACCTGGTATCGTTGCCTGAATTAAATATTGAAACTTATCTGAGTCGTCCAAATCATTATCGTCATAGATCTTGGAAAAGACTCAAGAAACCTAGCCAATCTGTCAACTCACCTCCAAATTTCTTAAGTGCAATTTTTGGCAATTTATATTTTAACTTAGCTGTCATTCCTTTTAACTTTTCAAATTCATATTGGCCCTGTCTATCTACTTCTTTACATATTATAGCTGAAATTTTAGTACACAGAGTACTAAACTTTGATTTATACGAATCAGAAACGTCCATTTTAGATTCTAGTTCACTTTCGAGTTTTCCTGAATTCAACATTAAATAAAAAATGAGCTCGTCGAGAGTCGTGAGCTCTGACATTTTGTTCTCCATTAAAGCTTGACTAGCCTTAATAGAAAATAGATCGATCTCACCTTCGAACCCAGTAATCAACAGTTGGTTGGTTGAATTATACAGGGTGTCCATAAAGTCTTTCCCTCATTACAAAAATTCATAACTAGAAAACTACAAATGCTAGCAAACTGCGGTTTGGACGAACATTATGTGCAACTCATAAAGTTTTTTTTGTGTATGTTTCAGGTAGGTGGTGTGTGACGAGTGAAAAGCACAATGGCCTCCATGAAAGAAAAGGCGCAATGTGTGCTG
>PNEQ01001851.1:0-53449 GCA_003012365.1 Medauroidea extradentata | reverse complement strand
GCTAGCAATGCTGTGGTGGCCATGAAGAAAGTTCGTGTGACGGTAGTTGTACTGCTGACACTTCCTACTAGCCTCTAGAGTAACCTCAGCGACATCTATGACGTGTCTAGTGATGTATGATTGTTGTTACAGGAGCCTACGGCACTGTCTACAAGGCTCGTAACGTGGCTAGCAATGCTGTGGTGGCCATGAAGAAAGTCCGCGTGCCTCTGTCTGACCAGGGCATACCCATGTCCACGATGAGAGAGATTGCTCTTCTCAAGCAGCTGGACCAGTACGAGCATCCCAACATAGTGCGGTGAGTAGTGCTGGCTTCTACCACATCCTCCTCTTACCTCTTACCACCACTCTACTAAATCCTCTACCTGCGAGTTTAAGAGGAGTCCTCGACTGGCGTATGGACGACGTTGCAGCGTGTCCTGTCACGCGTATTCTTTTCAGCGCGAAATTACTTAACATATTCATATTATGTTTATTTACGAAAAGAACACACACTTGAAACTATGCTTATATGTTTTAAAAAATTCAGCTCGCATGTTAGAAACACGATTTTCTGGCCTCTCGAAATGACTAAATACGTTTTTTTTTACTTCTGTAAGTCCGAAAATATTACCTGTATTCGTAAAGTGCAAAATGAGAGGCATGCTTTGGTCTGTACTTCATACTATTAAGTGTTCCCTTAGGAAAAAGACTAGAAGGAAAACCTTGCACGCCAGTTTGACGCGCTGCGAATAGAGGCGATATGCTTCTGGTAGAGCGTGGTATTCTGGCTCTTATCGCTACGCTGTTCCCACGAGTCAAAGATGGAAATTCGACACCGGCGAAGACTCCTCTTAAGAGGGCGTGATACATAATTCAATGCTTAAAGCATTAATTTGTAACTGTAGGTTTCTTGAAGCTAATTTGCGAAAATTAAACAGTAGCAATCCATATACGATAGTGTTAGCCAACGTTTTAAACAAAATTGTTTCCAGTGTTACGAACTTCTGAGGCACAATCTCTGACGCCGGAACCTCGTGCATTTAACTGCGGCGCAAGAGATCACGTGTAACGAATTAGTAATTCTGGATAATTATTTACTCAAAAAGTTGGCAAATGCCATTATCTAGGATTGTCATAGAGTATTTTATCCATATTGGCTTTTAAAAAAGCGTAGAAATCAGTTGATGTTTTCAGCGTATCTACCACGCATTCTTAAAAGTGTCAGAAGTGACGTACCTATATTGACAGCTTTTAGAGCGCGCATGAGATTCCACTTGACCACTACGAACTAGGCACTGGACGGAAGATTCCCGCGTACCCGTTTCTACTATGAGACATTAGGCGGTTGTCGTATGAAAGTCTGTTGCAAAGCTTAGTGTACGTTTGTATCCGAGCTTCACATACATCAGGTAAGTGCAGTTTGAAGTACGGCAGCCAAGAAAGACCGTTTTCAGCTATGTTTGAGGACTTAGAAACAGTGTTTTTAACCCTTTCAGTCACCTAGTCCAAGATCGTGGACGTTTTGCACGAGTCGAAAGCTTATGGCGAGTACTGTACACATTCAGTTTCCAGTGCTCGATGTAGCCAATACCTTATCGACGATTCTATTGATCCTTGGCCATTCCTACGCCTCTGTTTTGTGATTGGTTGTTACTAACTATACATAGCAGCCAGAACATTGATTACTGGTTCCAATAATTGATCCAGCAACAAGTACAGCAACACTAAAATATTTCACGGTTGCAACAGTCGTTATAATACATTTTATTTGTGACCTAGTGGGTTAATGAGCATGCTGTCTTAACAATAACATTTCGACCTTGTACGAAGTGTATTTTCTTTTCTTACGTTGGTACAATGGGAACACACGGGAATAGTTTCGTAAAAAAAGTGTTTGCGAACACACTACGAAGCATTTGAAGTGCGCAGTAGGCAGCGTAGTTACGGTAAGGTAGCCCTGTCTGCGCTTTACGTCGTATTGATGGCCTGTTTATTAGATACATGAAGGCACAATTTGAGGTCAAGAACTGGGAGAGGAATCGGCTATGGCCTTTTGGGAATGTAGCAGAATTCACTTTCAGCGTTTGCGGGAAATAGGAAAACCTAAAATTGGGAATCGAACCGGGGTTCGATACTATTCGCGTGCGTCTGCTTCCTTTTTCAAGAAATTAAGCAAGTCACTTGATTGCCCGAGACATGTGTGTGTGTGTACACACGTAAATGCTGTAGCACCTGGAGTCGCGTTCATAGTACAATACTTGTGTGACAACAAATACTTTTTACTATATAATTCTTAACATCCAGATGCTGCTAACAGGCAGAAATTCGGGAGGAAATTTTTTCCAATTTTTGTTCTTGTCAAGAAACTCTTGTCCATCTAGTAAATCTGTACACAAACATATTGGCTAGACTAATCTTACCTTTGCTTTAGCGACTAGCAATGTTAGTAATAAAAACAATATTTCCACCATATATTACCTGTAATGTTGTCAAACTGACAGATGATTGCTGAATTTTCACCCCAGCAAACATGTTCTCCTTGTTAACAATACCCGTGGTCGCCGTCATATTTGCACTGGAATGCAGAAGTGTCTCTAGTAGAGACGGAGCAGGAAGAATTGTTCGGAGTGCGCACTCGACGAGTGTGACTTGCAAAGAGAGTATGGTAATCAGAAAGCTGTGACCACGAGTTCCGGTGACTGCAATAAGCGGATCTCGGCCAGTGTGCCCTGAGAGCAGGTCAGGGCGGCGACTGGAACGCTTCTTTTGATTAACTACTTGAAACTACGATTTCCGTTCTCTTCGGCGGTAGATTCTTCAGGCGTTGTATCTATTGTCCAAATTTTATTTATTTTGCGATGGACTGCGTTTTCTGTACTGATTTATTGAATGTAAGAATGTTTGGTAGTAAATCTAATGAATTGTACTGAATATAATTCTTTAATCGCATTACGTGAAGTGATGCTGATTGACTGGATTTTAAAGACTTGAGAATTACAGTCATTCTTGGAAGTGTTTCAAGCGAATATCCATCTAAGTACTCCACGCCTCTTCAAACAGATGTTATTACGAAATGATTACAGTAAAAAAACGAACTGCTACTTTAATAATTGAAATGTATAAATTAAAAGAGAAATTTGACTATGCTCAAGAGAAAGGCTACGCAGTTATAGTTGTAGACTCTTGTAAGTTACGTACTGTGCGTTTGTTCTTTTATTATCCAACTATTTTTTTTAATTTTTTTATTTTTATTTTGCAGTAGTCTTAGTAGTGAAACAGCAGAACCCAGACTATTCTATGGCCGCGACCCGATACTCACAGATTGCACTGGTCAGTTATTTCAGTGACATGAATTATTGTTCCGTTACTGCTACTACCACAGGTGGTCACTGGGAACTGTTCAAGGTTGACTCCTCGTGCGAGGCTACAGCTACTGATTACACTGGACGTGTCGTACTTCTTCACAATGTTATTTCCAAAGAGGCTGTTGTAAAATGTAAAATTAAATGGAATTTTCCTCACAACCACGTCATCGGATAATTCTGATGAGTAAAATTATTCTTATATGAAAATAAGCTTTTAAATTGTTTAGGAAAGTGAGTTTGGTTGTTAAATTCGTTTAAACTTAAAGAGTTTTCTTTCCTTTACATGCTCATCGCTCCAAAACTCTCAAATGACTGACAATGATGAAATAATTACTGGTTACAGATATGGTTACGTTACAGCTGACGAACACTGACAGGCTGTCAGTGATATTTAGAGTCTGGAATATATTTATCCTATTATTATTGGAAGGTTAAATATATGAGACAGTTTTGGAACAAATAACACATGTTCTGCTGTGAAGTTTGTAAAGTCCTAACAAAGACGTTATGTAAGAACTCGACAGTTACGGCGCCCTTTTGCTACATTACTAATTTGAACGCCGACATTGGGAATTGTGTACTTTAGCGGGAAAAAAAAAAATTTCAACAAATAAAATACTGGTGTAGAACACTATATTATGGCCTGCAACATTACGCCTTTCAAATATGTCACACACAGAGCATGATTGGTGTTGAACCTCTTGGTACTGAATGGACCTGCTGACGAGGGAAACATGGCTTGGAATAAACGATAGTCAATATTGATAGGGAACCTCCAGTGCAAGCTGGAGCTTACCAATCTACCAACCAGTCTGTTTCCTCCGCGATGTTCCAATGTCTCTAGCAGGGCTGTGGAGTCGGTGACCAGAGCTATCAACTCCGACTCCACCAGGACAAGATCAAGACTCATTGACATTGTGACACAAGCGGATTGTGTAATGTGTATCACCAAAGCACATTTCGTCATCAAGGAGTGAATAGAAACGTGTAAATTTACTGAATAACCTCTTTAATTTTTTACGTAGTCACTACCTTCTAGATACTCAGAAATTAATACTTTAACAATGCTCTAATAATTACTGAGATTTCCTTAAGAATTTGAGACTTTTCATTTTAGTTGTCATTTATCCAACCTTGTTTAAATATGCACTTCTTAAATTTGAGTACTAGGAATTAAACATAAAATATTAAACTGTAAATGTAAGATGTGTTAGCCAAGTCAGATCTGGTGTCGGAGTTGCTACATTTTAATCGACTCCAACTGCGACTCCACAGCCCTGGTCTCTAGTGATATGAGTGCTGACCAGCAGTAACAGATCGCGGCCTGGGTTGCTCCTGAGTCGAGCGGGAGAATTGTCACTGCGCATGCGCGTCAGCAATAGGCAGGCTTTTTAAATTTCCCTGTGACAATTAGTTTAGGTACTAACGCATGTCATTAACAAATAGTTGCTGGTATTTTGTATGTTGAAATCTTAAATATATATATATATATATATATATATATATATATATATATATATATATATATATATACACGAAAATTAGAACATGGCAAGTCTGGGAAGTCAGTTTTCAATCTCCAACGTTCATTATTGGACCGCCGTTACCGTTCGTAATTTTGTTCGTCAAATTACAACGTGCCGATGCAGATTTCACATAAGTTTAACTAAACAGCGTTACATTAAATTTGTTTTAAAAATTCCGAACGGTATGTGTTGTCCTGCAGCTTTTTTACGCTATTCATCACGGAGAATTTTTAACCAAAATAATTCCCTTTAAAAGAAAAATTACAGCCACCAATGTTCTACATTGAGAGTTCTGAAGTTAGTATTACGTAGGGGGCGATTGTAGCCATAGATTAAACTACTTCGGAAGTATTTTATTATTTGCACCGTATTTGTGATCTATGATCCTTACGACAAAAGCCCCATGTGTGGTGCTGCAAACGGCGGAAGAAGACAGGCTAGTGGTGTTTGTCTGCACTCGAGGAGGCAGTAGAAGTGTGTGAGAGGGGAGGGGGGAGACACAGGAGCCGCTAGGAATGCTGAAGTCTGCCCGCAGCAACCAGACGCCTCCAGCTGACGAGATGACCGCTATACCTGGAATGCTGTCTACTCTGTCTCCCACTGTTGCCAACCACACCTGCCCGCCCTCCCCCACCGACGTCCCATAGCGCTTTGCGACACGTGTCAACACTGCGCTCATATACTCTCTGTTTAGTATTACTTCAGTCAAATTTCACACTTATGACGGGTCAATGCTCTCTTCCAAAGACATAGCCAGGATTTGTGTAAGAGGGGGGTTTAACCTGAGAATAATAGGTATAACAAACACCGACCACCCCTTTAAAGTGGGGGGTCCGGAGGTTCTCCCCCGGGAAAATTTGAATTGCAAGGTGCAGAATAGTGCGATTTTAGCCGTTTTTCGTAACTAAACATTGAACATTATGTTGTTCCAAATATTTTCAATCTTTAATATGATTTTTTTCTCATTTTTTGTGGCTAAAGGAAGGGGTTAGATCCCCCCCACCCCCCCCCCCCCCTTGGCACCGCCACTGCTCTCTTCTTTCTACATTTTAGCGATATGAATTTGTAACGCCTAAACGAGAGCAGATATACATATTCTGTTTGGCCGTTTTGTTTACAATCGTCTTCTCTATGTTGGCTGTTTTTTTCCCCGAGGCAGTTAATATTATGGTTTCAGCTAACCTTGTAATTAACGAAATTCTGATTAATTAACATTTTAGTTGAAACTGTATAATTGCTTGTTTTGAAAAAAATTCCTTCCACGGCAGAAACCATTTTATACTGAACTGCCAACCAGATATTTATATATCTGCTGTCGTTTAAGCATAAAAAAAATAACTGTCGCCAAACAGCAGAGACAATGGCCTAAGTGCCCTGTATAAATACGCTGCGCGTGTGTGTGAGGCAGAAAACCGATGGAGTGATAAGGGTGTTTCTGACTAGTGTATGTAATGTATTACCGCCTCTCCGCGCAAACCACTCAGCTGACGTGCAGTGATTTACTATTATTATTTTCCAAGTGTTACTATAAACGGTGACCAAATTATTTTATTCGGTGACAACACAGTTCAGAGGCCAACGTTCGTTTCTGTTCTGTTTTTTCGAATCCGGGTGTTATTTTCCAGGTGCGGCAGTCCGGACTCTAAACTTGAGCCAGTGAGAAGTGAACTAATTCAGTGAAATTCCAGGCGTTTCGGTCAAAAATGAGCAATTGGATTGAGTGAAACCGTGCTGATTGTGTCAGTGACAACATTCAACTGATTTAAGTGATTTCCACTTATTGCGAATGAATTTCATCTCCTTATTAACTGATTTTCAGTGAATTCTAGAAGTGTATCAGTCAGTAATAGAGTATTGTTGGAATTTCGGTGATTAAAATGTCACTGATTGTAACCATTGATTCGGATTGGGAGTGTAAAAGCCACTTTTGGTAATTTTGAATGGCATGAAGGTGATGTTTCTAATAAACGAGCAGAATTTTTAAAATTAAAGCAGCATAGAAGTGTGTGTTCTTTTCATAGACATGCAAGTATATTGTAAGTTGATTCGTTTCGTAAATAAAATAATAGTAACCCGCTGCTGCGCATTTCAAGTACACGTAGGGAGGCCCCTTAAATGTGTGACAAATGTGGCTCACTGCAAGACACGATCTGCAGCACAAATCAGGCACTTTTTAGAACTGAAAATGTTCTGCATTGTGACACAGATTACAAAAATATTAAAAAATTACTATCGCCCATATGTACGTGTTAAATTGTACTGATGTTATACGAAGCACGATCTAACCTTGCACATTCTCTCATTATCCTGCCAATTACCATGACCTGACAAACCAATACGTACTCCAGAAATATGTCTGTCTATAAATATATATGAAGGTTATTTTTGTTCAACCTCCGATCGGCTGTAATTTAAAAACGAGAATGAATTAGGAAGTTATTTTAATGTCAAAAGAAACATACGTCTATACATTCTTGTCCCATATAATCAGCGTGCAGATTGAGGTATTTGTCGTACCGATGCACCAGTTTGCCGATACCCTCTACAAAGAATGAAGCCTCCTGCCTATAACAGTGCCCTGCAGTTCATCATGGGTGTTGAAGCGTCGTCCTTCAAGCCACTTTATCAACGTGGGGAAGAGGTGGAAGACTCGGTGCTAAATCCGGACTGTAAGCAGGGTATCGGCAAGCTGGTGTATCGGTACAAGTACCTCAATCTGCACGCTGATTATGTGGGACAATAGTGTAAATATGTACGTTTCTTTTGACATTAAAATAATTTCCTAATTCATTCCCGTTTTTTTTATTACAGCCGATCGGAAATTAAAAAAAAAAAAAAACAATTACCCTCGTATACACACACACACTCTCTCTCCCCCTCTCTCTCTCAATGACAAAGATTGAGGGTGGCTTAATTTTGGTGCCCTGAATTTTGTGTTTTTTTTTTTTGCACTTTTAATTGTTTCCCTGTGCTTTGTTTCTCTTGAGATTTTTCAAGTTTGGTTATTTATGTTCCTTTATGTGTTTGTTGACTACAGCCAACTGGTCTTGTTACTCCTTTGTTTTCTCTGCTTCACACTTGGTTTTCTGACACGGTATAGCACGTTAACGGCGTATGACCACAATATTTCAGTAATCAAATATATCTGAAACAACCACTTTATAGCAGTTATTATTCTTTTGCAATGCGACTGAGTGAGAGGTTTAACTAGCGCTTAACAACGACGTCTTCAGCGCTGGCGAAGGGTGACATGAGGTGAGTATGGAGCGGAGCCGGAGTGATAGGGCGGGGGGAACGGGAGATCCCCGAGAAAACCCGCCGACCAGCGGCATCGTCCGGCACGATTCCCACGTGCGAAAATCCGGGATCTTACTCCGCCGGGAATCGAACCCTATGTGAGAGGCGAGAGGTCTGACCACTCGGCCACAGCGGCCCCTTATCACAATGAGATTGTTACGTTACTCGCAGATGTATCGCCAGACAGTCAACGTAACGCTATTTTTTTTATAAATATTCTTGCTCAAACAGGCATACGTCGAAATTTCTCGAGCACGAACGTTTCATTTAGGTATTATAATAATATTCTTGTGTACTACTTTTTCCAAACGAAGCAGTTTTCGTATGTGTCGTGATATTTGTTTGCAGTTGCCAACGCTGGGCAGTCGCAGGTAAACCAATAAGCACCTCGGCATATGGTGTGAAATATGCTTCGGAAGTAAACTGTATGTATCAGTACAACTTCCGATTTTCATTTAAGAGCGTTCACGTGACATAGCCTACTTATGAGTACATTTTCCACTTGTGAAACATTTTTATCTCTCATTGTCTTCCCATAACGGCATGTCAAAGTCAAAATTGGCAAGTTACGGGAACATGCTAAAAGATTTTAAATCACAATGAAATTACTTTGTATTTTAAAAAAAATTGTGAGAAATGCGACAATTGTCTTAATATATGACAATTAAAAAATCTCACAAAGTGGCAGAGAATATAAGAACCAGGAAGTAAGTTATGCTAATGTAGCCAACTACCGAAGTAGAAATTTCTCGCCTAAATGTAATATTTCCCCACATTTGTGTAGTTTTTCTATATCTGGCCTTCTACAACCAAAACAATTAATGAATTAAAATAACGTCAATATTTTAGTCCATATTTAAAGATTTTTTTGCAAGAGAATCGTGTGTGAATTATACAAAAAATTTGATGAACACGTTTTTAGTCTTTCAGCACTATATAGTGGCGCAAATATAGATTAGTTTTGGCTACTCTGTTTCGTAAAACTTAAAAAAAAAAAAAAGATATTTTTTATGTTAATATGTGTGCTGTTAAATTAATACAATGTCATTTACGCAGCAAGAAAAATATCAAAGAACTGTACTTGGCGTAACAGACAATTTAGGTTTAAGTTATAACTCAAAAACATACATACATACAACATCTTAGTTCCACTTCCAAGTTTGAAAAAGTGACTTTTTATTCGGCCCTCCAGATGTATTACATCACATTCATTGCTGAAGTATTCATGAAATTCATCCGCAAATTAATTTACTACAGGTGTTTTACGACATTCAAAAAGTAAACAATTTTCTTGAAAATTGAGGTTACAAAAAAAAAGTGGCTGAAGTATTATTGGTTTACGTGCAGTGTTATGTATTTTATTACACACACACAAATACACATAACATGGCTGTTTTTTTTTGTATATTTTTTTTTTCAGGTTGTACATGCTTGTCTTATGTAATTTGTTTACTGTTTCCACTCTGGTTTGTAACGTATGTGTTTTTATTATTTCATGTGGCAAATTCTTTGAGTCGTAAGACTTACTTTGTAAAATAATAATAATATACTTTCAGCGCTACAGTTGTCGTCAAACATGTATACCAACATATAAGAGTAGTAGTGGCCTCACAGTTGTCAGAATGTGGTATAATGAGGGTATAACGAGACACTAGTCAGGCAGGTAGGTACAGTATGTAGGTAGGAACGTTCCCACGGGCCACGTCAATAGCAGGGCTTGTTGCTAGCTCTCACACTTACATCTCCCTCTGCACAAAGCAGGCCGCTGTTATGTGCGTGTGTGCGTGTCCCCTCCCTCCCCCCTCCTAGTGTACCCCTCTGTCGGTCTCTCCAGTCCTGACATGCGCCAGTGTTGCCAGGCTGACGGGACTAGACACAAGTGTGGGAAAAAGGGAAATTATCCGAATTCCATATAAACCGTGGGAAATTTGAACTTAATTAATTTTCGCTTTTGTTAGTGTTTTTCTTAGTAGTATTTATTCCCCGCATATGGATGGTCGGATTTAATAATAGTAATAACAATAATAACTACGTCTTTAGTTGGCACAGTAAAGGGCGTTGGACCCGTAAAATTTTATTTTTTTTATATTTGTGCCAAGCACTGTTCAACTCTTACACATCATATGACATGTCATTTCCCCAAGTAAAAAAATTAGGCCCCATAGTTTTAGCATTATCACTCATCAAAGTCACAAAATCGCCATAGCGGTGCAGCCAATGTCAAAAAAGTAATTAACTAATGAATTCAAAATTACGGGATCTGAAAATCAGTGTATCAATGCATTTGATGACATGTTTAGTAAAAGTTAGTTTTGAAAATTTAAGTACTAGCCAAAAGTCAGAGTTATGCAAACATGTACTCATTTTCCTCAATTTTTAAAAAATACAAAAATTTATCGCTTAGTGTTTACAAAAGTGTCTTGAAGTAGCTCACATCATTAAGTAACAATGTGAATTATCTTGTCCCTGCAAGTTAATTATTTTTTATTATGTTGGCTACACCGCAACTGCCATTTTGTGACTTTGATAGGTAATTATGCTAAAACTATGGGACCTAATTTTTTTTATTTGGGGAAATGACATGTTATCTGATGTGTAAAAGTTGAACAGTGTTTGCCACAAACGCAACATTTTGAATTTTTACGGGTTCAACGTCCTTAAGCCAATTTTGCATTCTCTAACACTGAATCTTTTAGATCTCATACACAACTGCTACAATTAAAAACAAAGTAATAATAATACTGAGACAAAAATAATATTTTAACTAATTAGAAAGAAAACATAATCCCCCCTCAAAAAATATATGTTACACCAAACAACATACAGCCAGGCACTTAAAAATAATAAGTTATAGCAGGTTGCCTGGTAAATTAAACATGTTCTACAGAAAACAAAAACTCTACATAAACTATTTAGGCTATCAATGCACACACAAACATTAAAAAACTATCAGTATTTAACTTATTCAGTCGGTGTTGGCAGTTAATCATGAGAGATGTACTTGTAATGTACTTAGTCTGTCTAGGTGTTATATATAGCCCCTTGAGTCTCAGAGCTCCTGCACTCGTACATCCTTCCTTACTGTCTCGAGTCCATTTATCTATATTCAACACCACATTACTTAACATTTCCTGACTCGCTGTCCTCTTATTAGTTATAATAATTGTAGTAATAACATAGGATATTTACATTAACTTTAATTTATTTATTTAATAATTACTTTTAATGACAATGATGGCAGTAATAACATTACATATACATTACCTCCTCGCTAAAATTGCATCTCTATAACATTTTCGCTCTAGGCACTCGGCTAGTGGTACATCCGACCGTTTTATTTTATTTATTTTTTTTTTTTACAAATTGTAGTGATTTAAAGTGAATTTTCAAAGTCATTTGCAACCTTGTAAAGTTCATGTAGACATAAGTATTGATGTTTTTTTATTTTATACATAATTTTGCTGAAACGTTTTTAAGCAGTAAGTTTTTGTGATATACCTTCGAAGTTGAGTGCATATTTGGGACAGTCCACCTTAAGGCGGTTGCACAATTGAATACGTTACGATTCAATACACGGTTTTTTATGGAGTCATACACAATGGCGTCGCCAAAGCTAAAGGCAAGCAGCTTTGACTTTACGTTTCCGATAAACTGAAAACCTGAAGTCAAAGTCGAGGTGGCCCTTCGCAAAGAACCAGCTGATTATGTACTTTATAATGAGGAAAACATTTTTGTCTGAGTGTGGTTTTACTGTACAGCGTTGGAATTTCATGATAAATGTTACACGTATGTCTTCAGTGTGCTTGGAAATCTTTATAAATAACGTTAGAGAAGTAGTCGTAAGTTAATTATAAGTTTCAACAGTAAATTGCGTTGCTTTTGTTCTGCAATAAGAAATACAAAATATTTTAATAGGTGGCCTTATTTTTTAGTTATTTACATTGAATGTTTTTAAGGCAAATATAAACCGATTTATATCACCATGTTTCCGTTTTATAAAAGAGGTTGTCAGTCATATTTTAAACTGTCGCAACTTAACTGTACGCTTGTATTGTGTATTGAGAAAATACTTAAAGGAATTGAAGCGTAAAATCAAATTTAAAAAATAATATTTAATTGCGTAAAGCCGCAGAGACGTCACTTAAGGTTTTTCTTTGGGGGGGGGGGGGGTGAGCAAGATTTTTTTCCAGCGACTGTGACCTTGTTTCATCTTTTTTATTAATTAAACATGTGAATTAGAAACTTTAATAATAAAACTTCAGTTTTATGTGCTTAAGTTAGCATTATTTGAATAACAAAAAACAAAAAAAAATATATTTTGTACACTTAAAATTATGAATCCAGGGGGGGGGGCTGCTCCCACTAAAATGACGGCCGTGTGTAAAGGACTTGAGACTAGTGGGAGGCTGTGGGTTTGGCGGGTGGTCGTGGACACCCCTGGCGGTGACGTCAGCGCACATATGGCTATGACCGGATGCTGCCCCTCTCTCCCCTCTACTTACCAACCCTCCTGGAGCATGCTGGCTGGCGGCAGTCAGTGTGTCATGTGTGGAGGTCACGGCTCATCTCACTTGTCGCCTAGTGTCTTCCCTCCCTCTCCCCTCTCCTACCCTCCCTTATTACACTCGACCATTCATATTCCTTCCTACCTCCCCCACTCTATTAATAGTATTTCGTCTTATAAGCACCGCCTGCCTATCCTACGCTTCAGATATACCGCAGCGTGTTTGAATGACACTTTTTATTTACATAATTTTTATGGCTATATTACGGGCGTCTCCTGCCACGCGCTTAAGTGCTTTGCAGTGTGCTCGTAAATACGTTTCCCTTACGAAACTATTCCACACGTGCCTATTGTGTCAGTGTATGAAAACAAACTTCAAACGACGACAGAACAGTGTTCAAAGCATCACGTCAATTACAAAGGTCATTTCGGAGCCCCTCAATGTGACTAAAAAGAGATTTTTCAACCTGTTTTATCTGATACACTACTCACAGGATTCTTGTGAAACAATTTAGAAACATGTAATGGACTTTGCTTAAAACTTTCCACCAATAAAAAGACGAGATCACCACTTAAAGTGTCAGTTAAGGGAGTGATATATGATACTACTGCACGTTGTTCCAGTGTCTTGCTGTAGAGGTGATACCACACCAGATGAGCCGGTCAACATAGCCCTTGGCGCCGTGCCTCTCTCACGTCTAAAACTTGTCCGAAATATGTACCTACGAAAAAAAAAAAAAATAGAAATTCCAGACGTCATAACGGTACTTTCAATAACGTTATGCATACTGTTTCGATGAACTCCAACATGAGATTCAAAGACGGCCGATTCTGACTGCTGATCTCATCATGAAATATATCCGGACACGAAAATGCGTGCGTTGTATTTTACTGCGTTGTCCGAAAATACTAGAGGTTCTCCTCTTAGCGGTACGTCAGGCGATGGATACAGTGTGCCTTGTAAAGTGGGCTGTGTGGCTGTCTGCGCGTAGTGACTTGACCTGACAACACAACTGCACGTTGCAAATACATTCATGAGGAGTTTGTGTGCACTTACAGTACGCTCGCTTCACAACACGTACTTATGATATAGCCTGTTCACGATAAAGTGAGCGCTTTTGACGAACACCTTGTCTAGAATAATGACTACAATGTATTGTGTCCTCAGACGTTAAGTTTCTAATACGGCACAATATATACACTTTGGTTGTTGAGGTTGCTTTGTTGTATTCAAAAGTGGCCGCTAATTACAAATTACGGCAAGAGAAAAAAGTAGCTTGGGCCTAAAAATGTTCCTCTTATCGCGAACCAACTGTATATCATTATCAAAGAAAATATTGTCAATAAAAGTTTTACTTTGACTTGACATACTAATAGGCGTGTACTGATTTGACGTATTAGCGGTTGCCTTGAGTGAAACAATGTTTTGTATAGGAAGTTGTCGTTTCTACGACAAAATTATTTACATACATTTGATAAGCGTAGTGTAATGAGCAACACCAACCACTCTTCCTATAAAAAAACAAATATACAATAATTCACTGCCAACTTTGGCTGTAATACCTCTAAAACCGAATCTATACATAAATGAATACAAAACAATACTCTCTTCAACACCCATTATTTTCACATTTAAATCTGCGGGATTGACATCTTCATTAACATCCTTATCATACGTTAGTATATTCTTGAAGACTGTTCTTGGTGCATACCGCCTCGAATACTTCCTATACCTCCTGGAATACCACATTCTGGGCCCTTAATGGTGCAGGAATATCCTCGTTGATAATTGCACAACCTCCTACATCAAGCTCTTACAACAGACCAGTACTAGAAGCTTGACTTGGTGTCAATGTTTGTACTGTATGTATTAGCGATAGCTGATAAGCCGGAAGCGGAAGCAGATACATCAGTAGAGATAGCGTGCTATCCGGTTTACGCAAATTAGTGTGAGGGAGATTTTGGTCAGCGCTTAAGGGGTATTGATCCCTACCACCTTGGATTTATCTGTTTCTTCTAGCTAACTTCAGTTCCAGTCGATGTATGAAAATTTTTGTCACGACAGGGCATAGATACAAACTTAATCGATTTTCTGTAATTGCTGGATCCATAATATATTCATTATTTTGCAACGGGAAACAGCTGAAAAGGAAACATTGCTTCATTTACGGGAGCGACTACAGAGGTCACAACATTAACAGAAACAATGCCATATGGATTCCAAAAAGTGAATGAAACAATAAACTATGTCTTGTCAGCGTGAAAAAGTAAAATAATACGTCTATGCCCTGATTAAAAAGAAAAACCGCAAAACCGATCTGACAGGGTTCAATCCCTTAACATCGAGGTCTCTAGCGCTGGTGAGGGGTTACATGAAGTAAGCATGGAGAGGTACCGGAATGAAGGGTGGGGGGAAACGGGCGATCCCCGAGAAAACCCACCGACCAGCGGTATCATCCGGTACGATTCCCAATTGCGAAAAATCCGGAGACCGACCCCGCCGGGAATCGAACCCGGAGCGCCTTGGTGGGAGGCGAATGGCTTGACCATTTGGCCACCGCGGCCCCACGCAAATTAGTACTGGTCTGTTGTAAGAGCTTGATGTAGGAGGTTGTGCAATCATCAACGAGCATATTCCTGCACCATTAAGGGCCCAGAATGTGGTATTCCAGGAGGTATAGGAAGTATTCGAGGCGGTATGCACCAAGAACAGTCTTCAAGAATATTCCGACGCGTGATAAGGATGTTCTTAACGAAAATGTCAGTTATGCGTGTTTAAATGTGAAACTAACTGGTGTTGAAGAGAATATTGTTTTGCATTTATTTATGTATAGGTTTGATTTTAGAGGTATTACAGCCAAAGTTGGCAGTAGTAGCTATATTTTACAATCTTCACGTGTAAATTATTTAAAACTTATTGTATAATACCTCGACACATTACTAGTTTCCATGTTCTTAGCTATCATTAGAAAATACTGCATTACTTTTACAAGTTTTCTTTGCGTAGTGCTGTACAATGTGTTCTAGGTATGATCTGTCAATGATATTTTCTATGGGGTTGTATGGTATACATATGTGTTTAGATGGGCACACGCCATTGCTGAGTGGCAGAAAACTCACAGTTACTTTTCAAATGTTTGTAGCAATGGGAGAGTAAGGGGAAAAAACACCAAGAAAGCTAGAAATGGATGAAATTAACAAACATACAAATAATTCCGACCGAAATAAGAATGTAGTCGGTATCTATCTAACAGGAAAAATAACGAAAAAATGAAAGTCGGAACAAACAAGACGCATGGGAAAGGAGACAGTGCTAGACAAAGGCAAGGAGGACAACATACATAAACACAGCGACAGCGACAGTAATGTTTGTAGACAACACAACTAATACAACACAGACGATAATAGTAAGCTCACCTTCTCTATAACTAGTTTATTTATATTTTCGCTGTGAATGCTTTTGCGAAGTCCGCACATGTATTAGTTGTGGGAATTTCAGAGACAACAGTACAACCACCCCAGCATTTTTTATTTTCACAAGTAGACGATAACAACTATTGTATGGACGGTGTCAATAGAGGCGAGGGTACGGCTGTAGCACGTGTCAATGTGAACCTTAGCAAAGTTCACTGACTGCACCGCTAGTTGGTATGCGCTCCTCAGTCTGTCGTCCGTCTGCTGCAGTGACGTCACTTCCTCTCTATATCCCCCCCCCCCTGGTCTTCCTCGACCATTGCTCCATGCTATACCAGGCTGCAGGTTAGAATCCACTGTATTATAAACTATCAATGATCAGTTCATTGGCTGCCATTGTAGCTTGTTCAACTGCCAGTTTTAATCTAGGGACCAAGTGGGTCACTTCTGAAACGATGACGAGGGTAAAATAAGGGACCAAAAGAAAAATAAAAGGAACGAGAGTTTTTTTCATGCCAAGTTCTAAGGGTGGTTTGCGGAGTCAAGTGAGGAAAATCTTGAGGTAAAGGTGAAACTAAGGAGAGTTCGAGTAAAATCTGAGAATTTTTCGTCTGCATCGCAGACTCAGGAAATTGAAATATCTCAATTGAGGTGAAGTGTTACCACAATATTCGCGAGAAAATATTTCTCTCCATGCATCGACTTGCGAATGTAGCTAAAATGTGAATTATTTTCACATTATAACCCATAAAACTTACATGACGGCCATTTAATAATTTATATTCAGTGTTTCGTATTCTGTATTGTTGAAAAAATGGAAAATAAAAATAATAAAAATACGTTGCTTAATTTGTTTATAAAATGGTATCGTAACCATTTTGTTTGAAAACAAAACTGCCATTAAAAACTCGATATCGCTTTCGTGTAAAAATGTACAACGAACATAAATTATTTCGTAGATGCAAGTGCTGTCTTTCCTTTACATCATAGTTGTGACACTCCTTTTAAATATTACCAATAAATTAAAATTAAGAATATTATTCTCCCCCATGTGGCATTTTGGCTTATATTTACGGCCGCTGTGATTAACTTGCAGCTTGAGATAAACCTTACAGCTTATCCTTAGATTTCACTCACTTATCGTCCCTGCAATGAAAATTCCTCACATTTCACTCAGAGAGGCTTAGAGTTTACTCAGTATGGCTGTGCAATCGGCTATAAGTGTCAAAACTTAATTAAACTTACTGGTCACGTTTGAAAAGCCACAAATTACAACGTGCATCAGTAAAACTCGGCAAAGTGATGACCAATAACAATGTAATTATTTCTGAACTTTGTGCCGGCGTCCATCTCGGGCTGAGAACGTCTCACATACTAATACCGAGACAGGAAAGGACAAAAAAAAAAGGAATATTTTCATGAACAAACATTATTCATGGAAAGTACGTAGACCAATAGAGGGGCGTAAACGCTTCTCAAGTGAAGCCCAATTGAACAGTTGTTTTGACCCAAGAAAACATGGCGAACAGCAGTGTGGCCAACATTATGTTAAAAATCCGTCATTATGTTCGCATAAAATCCATTACTTTGTAGCTCCACTTTATTCCCGTTGAACACAGGAAAAAATGCCAATGATTAATGTAATATATTCTTCAGTAATAATGTTTAAATTAGCATAATCGCTCTCGTCTCTCGACCGGAAATAAGAGTCCGCCATTTTATCTAGAGTCAAAATACCACGTTTAAATTGGGCTTCACCTCAGAGCCTTGGAGATTGCTGTTTCCGCCCCTCTACCATACTCCCCGCTGTCTGTGCAGAAGTGAAATGTACAGGTACACAATGGCCTCACAAACAGCTGACTGGAATGCGTGTTCCCCGCCGAGCGCCTTACTACTACGGCGCCGCAACGTGCACAACAGTACTGAGCTGCGTGTTGCATCGTGCGCAGGGGCGAGGCTTCTACTGGGTGTAGGACAACGTTCACTGAGCATTTCATTCTCTTGTTGTAGGCGGTTCGAAGTTAACTATTTTAACCCTACCAACATGAATTACGGTGGCCGCTTCAATGGACGTATATTTTACTCATTCGAAGCTCAGAGTGTGGGAACTGTAAGAAGGACAGAGTGGGCAGTTCAAGTTCATCTCACTAACAACCAGCCTCTATGAGACCTTCAACCCTAACAGCACAGAATATGTTAGAGATATCCCATATTTGCGCCGAATGTACCAAATATGCCCCGGACATCCAAAGAATATATCCCCAGGATATTCTAATGGTACATCATAATTTTTTTTATTATCTGCGACAAATACAAATATGGATGTATGGATTTCAGTAATGTACATTTCAATTACTCTAAAACCGTTAAAATTGTGAGAAAAACTTTTTTTTGTAAAACCTCAAAGTCCAAAAAATTTTCCCGTGGATATTGTTTAAAGTACATCCATGGGATATCGCTACTGTAGCCTACATAGTGGATGTACGAAAAGTACATTTACAGGAAAAAAATATTTTTATTGTACTTGGACACTGCTGGGGCCAGATTAAATATCGCTATTAAGAGGTGCAGCGCAAAATTTGTACCTGTGTTGTGTCACTTTAGAATTAAATATGACATACGTGTGATGTCCCACGGATATTCAAAGTGTGATCACTGGGATGCCTCAGAGTCATCCATGGGACATCCTATGGATATTACAGGACATCCTAGGAATATCCTGCAGTCTGAACAGGACATCCCATGGACCTCCTTGGGACGGCCTTACACTGTTATGGTTAACATGGTGACAATATATTAAAGATAAAGCTGTATTGTAAACACGTATGTATTTTTAAAATATTCTGCGCCAAGGTTCCAATGTCTATAAAAGCCCACAAAAAAAAATCAACCACTTTCGGCAATGTAAAAAAAAAATTCAGCAATACTTGGAGACTCTGAAATGGGTATATGTATGTGTTAAGTCTTTTGAATTCTACTTCTAAGAGCAGACATAACATATGCATGCTGAGCAGTTTTCTAATCTTGTAACGACCATAACTCTGCACATCGCTCACAGCCAGGACAGGCGGCCACCTTAAGGTAGAACAGAGTGACTGTAGTGCACTGTACTTAACTGTACAATGTGTGTATACTAAATAAAAAAATTAGAAAGTTTCAGTACTGTGCTATTTAAATTTTGCGTATTAGGCGGGACTCAGCCAACTTTCACGATATTACTTTCGGACGAAAACCTTTTTCTGCTTTGAGAAGAAAAGAATATCACTACTTGAATAAAGACGTGAGTAGACCAAGTGTTCTCGAGTGTTTTTTAACATGAAAATATTTGTTTGGTACTACTTGGCTAGAGTTCAATATATGTTTCCAGCTGTGTGTTTTTCAAATCTGTCTGGTATTTACCCAGATACGGCAGCCAAAAAAAATTTTTCCTCTTTCAATTTTGAAAGGTTCAAAAGTCTTGTTTCTAATAAGTGTAATGAATTTTTTAAATTTATTGCGACATAAGCTTCTAGGCTTCTGTCTGGGTTGTAGCCACATTACTGTCGTATTTCTACCCGACGACGACAGCAGCGAAAGCTTGCGAGCTTTAATTATTGTGACATAGTTTATAATATGCACTTTGTTTTGTAGATACACACATGTAATATATATTAAGTAGTTTCGTTTATAAAGGAATAATCACAACATATTTCAAGCAGAGTAGGAGGTTTGGAAGGGAGGGGGGAGGCATTGGCAATTTTATTTTATTGTTTAAAAATATGCAAAAGTTCATTGTAAGACTTGCTATTAGTTTCATATAAATCAAAAGACTAAAATGTAGATACAAAGATTTTAGATATAACTGTGCAAAAAGTTGTTCTTATGTTATGTTGGGGGACCTCAGAAACAGCATATTTGACCAGTGCATTGAAAATATGTTTAATAGTTTTGCAGGAAAAAAAACATTTCTAACTGCAACTATGCTCAATAGCTAGGGATGAGTATTCAGTCTCGGACGTGATTGTTTGAGACAAGCTGTTGTTTATTAGCACTGTACAATAGCTGGTAACTGAGTTTGTTCGCAGGGTTCTCAATTTAATGTGATAATATTTATGAAACTACGAAGTTTTGAAATGTGCCAAATGGTGCAAAATTATGGTAAGGGTCATTTATTACTGTTTTAGGAAAACTTTGAAAAAGAAAATATGTTTCACAACATTTTTGGGTAGCTGTTTTGCCACCCCTCATAATTTTTTTGCAGTACCTTTGCGACCCTCTTGATATACTATTGTTGATTCTTTGACAGCGCAGAATACTTTGACGTACCAAAAAATACTCCATTATGGGCAAACACGAAATTCCCCTTTTCTAACTTCAAAACTTACGTACTTCCCATACAAACGTTCGTCTCTTATCTTACCCCCTTAGGGGATGAATCTCCAAAAACATTGCTACAACCTACTTTTATATATAAACGGAAGCCTTAATACCAATTGCCATATTTTAAACTTTAAACTGATGGAATTCCCATACAGAATTTCAGTCCCTATTGAACTCTTTCACTGCGGGATGAAGTTTTAACTATGCCAAGATAGTGTAAAAATTTTTAAATAAAAATAGATATTTGCAAATAGTTTAATTTCGGTTAATTTGAAGTAAGAAAACTATGTACTTGAGTTATTTAATTTGGTGCTTAATGCAAGTCGCATGTCACAGTTTACCAATACTTTGTAAATTGTACTGTGGCAGAATGTCGCCTTTAAATAGTTAACCTTCTTAGGGGATGAATTTACATAAAGATTTTCTTAGTGCTCATGTATGTTATATGTATCCTTGTGGAAAATGTCATACTTCTAGACACATCAGCTTAAACTGTGTGTTTGTCTGTCAGTCAGTCAGTGTTAAGAGTTTTATTTAAGTACTGTAGTTTGTAATTTTTGTACAAGCAAGTGGCAGAAAAATAATAATTTACAAAAAGTGCTCTTTTTCCATGTACGACCTTCAACAACAAAATACATTTCACTCTGACTTTCCTGGTCTCCTGTTGCTGCAGTCTATAAATTTTTCGGTAACCAGCTCATTGTACGCAGATGTGTTCATGTACTGGTTGTTCTCGTTTCTGCGGATGAAAACTACAACCCACTATGTTACCAGTGAAGTTGTTTACACTTCAAGCAAAAGTTGTTTTTGTTTCGGGCTGGTTTTTGCCAAGAAAATGTTTATAGGAATGTATTTTGGTGTTTATTCAGTGTAGAAATGTCTCTCGAGTGAAATATAATTGCTGTCTTAAGGTCAAAGTCCCCTGTTTTTACATTTTTCACAATGTTAATTTTTTATTCTTAAACAAGAGCAGATATCAAAGATTTGTGTGGCAGTTTTGTTTAAAAATGGTCTTAATTAATGAAAATCTGTTTACTAGACTTTTTTTTAGTCAAAGTGGTGTAATTTCTTATCTTGATTGAATTAGCTGTCATTACAGAAACCATAATTATACAAAACTGCTAAACGGATTTTTGATCTTTTGTTAAAAATTGCTATCGTAAAACCAGTAGTTACAGGAGAGCATGAGCTTAAACATAGTCCATTGACTCTTTGTGTCAGAATGCAAAGTTCTCCTGGTAAATACCGTCTGTTACTGTAGAACATAGTGGTTGCCTGTGGATTACTGCAGCTGATTGTGCAACATGCGGAACATATCCTAAAACAAGCACAGACACTTCCGTAGTTGTTACAATAGTACAGTATATATTTTATACATATCAAAATATTGAAGGCTATGTTTGTATTTTGTATCACAGCAAAGCATTTTACTAGATTGTACTTGTTTGTATTTTTTAAAATGTGTTGGTTTATGAAGTGTTAATTTTTGTTAAAAATAAATCTTCTTTATCTAATGGATGCTTCAGACACAAATTTTGCAGCAAAATCTTTTTCAGGTGATTCTTTGATAGTATGTCCTTTGGTTGGAACTAAGAAAATATTTACAGTAATATCCAACAATTTTTTATGTAATTGTTTTTATATTAGAACTATTTCAGTTATAGACATTTATAACTGGCTATATTACAATACTGTTTATTACCTGATACCCTAAGTTTCAAGTTGTCCACGATATGTCTAATGAATTGTGACAGAATTGTAAACTTTGTTAAAAGGCAGTAGAAACTGAAACGTAAAAAATATTACTAGAGATATTAGTTTTATAAAATTTTGATGCATTAAGAAATAAAGTTTTTATTAAAACACATTAAATGTTAAATGTACAAAAATCTTCAAGCATAGAAATACAATTAATTCTTTACATGCAAAGTATGGTAAGAAAAAATTTCCACAAAATTGTATCAACAAAAGGTAATTGTTCAAGTTAGTGCCTTGCCTCTGTAAAATTCAAATGTTTTCTCTGTTGCAAATTATGTTTGACAGAAGTAGTCCCTCTTTCTTTTCTCCGTACATTGAAGTGTGTGTTGTTTAGGTTACTGGACATCTGCCATGGAGAGCAGTCGCGCAATGAGCAGAGACTCACACTGTACCTCATCTTCGAGCACGTGGACCAAGACCTGGCCAATTATCTGGAGTGCTGCCCCCCACCTGGCTTACCTCCCTCCCGCATCAAGGTACCACCATCATTATCAATCTTCACTTGCCAACACTGACACACTGCACATATATGCATGATGTAATGTCTACGTTTAAACCTTTATTCATCATGCAATACCACCAATTGATGTCAGTAAATGAACTTTATGTTAGACGCAGGCCGAACTGTGAAATCTCTCCATTCTTAAGATTTCACTTGAATGTGGAGAGTGACAGGAGCTGTCGGAGAGATGCCCTGGTTGGATAACATTTTTGATGCTACCCAAAGAGTTTCTCGTTTGCGCAAGCTTCTCAATTAATTATTTCTCTTAAAAACAAATGTATTTTTCTTAAGTTACTAGATCAATCACCACTGTTAGTGGTTGTCTTACCTTGTACTGTAGAAGGTTTTGCTTGATAGTTTGTCCTACTGAATAAATGTAATTTTGGATTTTAAAATGTGTTATGTAACAAAAGATTTCCAAAAATATCGACTTAACATCCAGTGAAACTATTATTTATGAAATTTAACATATGTATGTGAATTCTGTCTTGCATAAAGCAATAGAATGAATTTGTGTGTTGATTTTCTCAAGTAAAAAATGTGATCGGTTTAACAGATGTTTTTGTATACAGTAAAATAACTTTTGAAATTGAAATAAAGAGGAATGGGTGTAGATTTAGTAAGACTGGTCTTTGCCTGTTTGAAAGATACCATACATGTTGTTGTTACCTCTTGGTACTGTAAGTTCTGGAAGAATGGGACAGATGTGTTATGGGTGTTTTTTTGTCAGATATTGCCCATCCTTAATACTGGTGGTCGTAGGAAATTATTGCCTGAAGCATAATACCGTAGATAGATCTCAGTTTCATCTAACTTGTGGATGAGGTCCAGTGCAGTAATGATGGAGGGATGTGGTAATGGAAGCAGCTGTTGGTGATGGCTGTATGATCAATGTGCAAGATAATTATATCTTCAGCATAGTGACGTGTATATCTTAGAAGTATCATAACTTCAAACATACAGTGCTTCTACGTAAGTTGTAGCTCATACTCATGTGCATTTGAAAGAATGTTTATACTTGTCACCAAACACTGCTTCCCATCCCAATGAACAGTATTAGTCCTTAGTTCAGCATAGCGCTGCCATAGTTTGAAGTTGTATGGTCGCTGTTTTAAGGATATGATGTTCCAAATACTGAGTGGAGTTGACTTCCTGCATTCTCACCGGATCATTCACCGCGACCTGAAACCCCAGAACCTCCTGGTGACCAGCAGTGGGGACGTCAAGCTCGCAGACTTCGGCCTCGCCAAGTACTACGACTTCGACATGAGGCTTACCTCTGTTGTGAGTACCGCATATTTGTGTAGCAGCGTTGTCGAACAAACATAATTGTCACTGTTTTAAGTGCTTGATGTGACTTTGTGACTCCTTGGTATTAGTCAAATTTTTAAAATAGTAACAGTCTAGGTTTTGACATATTTGAATAAATTTTTTGAGGTGCGCTTGTTATTTAAAATAATCCAAACTGAATGACTAACAATTAAATTTTATAAATAGTGACTAATTTCCAGTTAACATTAAATGTTAGTGTACAAAAGGTAACTTGGAGGAAAATGCTACAGGCACAAGAAGTTACAGCAAAGTTCTACTGTACGTACTGTTTGCTGAAGAATGTCATGTGATGCAACGACTCAGTACTATACAGTGATTATGAATTTGTCACATGTGCTGAATTTAAGTTTGTACTTCAATTACTGTAAAGTTTTTAATACGTACACTTACTTGACACAGTGTAGTACTTATTGTTAAACCGAGGATCTTCATACACATTCTTCAGTGCACATTATATTTATATTACAGTGTATGAAAATAATTTTCATCACATGCATTTAAATAGAAGTTTTTGACATACAGTTTATTTTTTACTGGGAACAGTGAATAAATATTAGAACTGTCAACAAAAAAATATGCAGAGATTTGAAAATAAGATTAAGGAGTCAAAGGTATGATAAGACTAATGAGTATTAATCACTTTGGTACTTACGTTTAATTACACTGAACTAATAAGTACAACAATTATTACAGAAAGCTTATCTTGCATGAATAATCAAACTTAACGATGTATTTAGTTAACTGAAAGTATGAAAAGGTATATTATAAAGTTTTTAAAGAAAGCAAAAATTGTAATGTAAAGCTGTATTTTTTTATACATTTTTTGCATTAGGCCAAAGTTCAGGATTTTTCTTTCCATATTTCACAAATTATCTGCATCACTAATAAACTAAATAGACACTACCTAATTTGTACCATAACCGTGGGTCTCCTCAGTTTTTATTCCTTCATGTTTTGTTTTCGTCATAACTAGACACCCACTTATCTACAGTTTTTGTCATCAATGGAAATTACTGCACTTTTATGTTCGTTTAAAGAAGTTGAAAGAACTAAACTCATGATAGTGTTTCTTTTAATGTACGTATAGCTGAAATTGAATAAGGATGTTCTGAAAATCCTCAAAATTAACTTCTTTTGTCAGGCATAGTGGTAACTAGGATAGGATTTTAGCATTGTTTTAACGATTGACATTGCTTGCTGGGTATGTAAGAATGAAAAGAGCCATAAAAGTCCAAAATATTATTTTCAGTTTTTCTTAGAGATTGGATCTAACGTTTTCCAGACTTTAATAGTTTCCAAAGTTCCTATTGTCTGCCATTTCTTTAATAACGTGTATACTGCTGGTGCAAGGGACAACCTCCTAGTGGGCACATGTCTCAAAATTTTGCTTCAATCAGCATTAACAAAATAAAAAAAATGATTTGATTTCTTCTTTTTACAGATAATGGAAAAATTTAAACTACCACCATTTTAATATGAACATATAATGTATAGCATGCATGTTAGTACCTTTGTAAATTATAAGATTACAGCGGTTCACTTCATAAATTTTGTCAGTATCATCTCGTAACAACTTCATCAAAAATAAGTTTTTCCACCCACATAATTCAGTCTAGCTTTATGTATTTGCACAGTATTACAAAATGTTGTTAACATTTAAAGAGTAATATTTAGCTTGTTTGCTAGTATAGTACAGTATCTTCAGCTGTCTAATCAGCTTGTTCCACAAAATCTAATAAATAGTCTATTTTTTAAGCAAGTAATGGATCAAAATCTTGAGTACTGTAGGTGACGTCATCCGGTGTTTCCCTCTAAACCTGATACATTACCCAGCCTTCCAGACATCTTCTGTGGTCGTGTACGCAGCTGCCGAGGCCACAGGCACCACCCAGGACATGTGTAAATAGTTTTTGTGTGTTTAAATCTGTGTGCATATATTACTGTCTATAATTTCCAAATAGTGAATAGTGTAACAATTTCTGATATGTGTTCTCACACATCATTTTTTGTTTTAAATTTTTGATTGGTGATCTTGCTGAGTTGCGGAACGGCAACTTGTGTTCTTTACTCCAGTTCAGTGCAACCAACACAAGGTGCAAACAACTGCTTACATACATTCATCTGTGGTGCTCTGCCAGGCACAGAGCAAGTGATGCTACGTTACCGCCGATAGGTGGCAGACTGTATAGATATAAGTAAACACCTTCTCATTTGCTATTTTCACAACATGTGTTTGGAAATTATATTAACATATTTCCTGAAGATGTTTTAATTAATTGAGTAATGTATTACTGCTTGTAATGATCTATTGTATGTTGTATCATTGTTCCAAGAGAACTGCACCCATATGAACTACGCAGACCCTGCAATAAAATAAGTTAAGTTTGTCAAACAAATTAAGTAATTCTACCCCACCTTTCCTGGTGGGGAATAAACAGCTGGAACACTCCTCAGAGTTTAATTCCTTCAACACCTTCTCTCTCCCTTCTGGTGCTCACTCTTCTTCGGAGGTAGTGGCCCACTTTACCCTCCTGGTGCTCGCTCCTTTGTGGAGGTAGCTGACCACTCGATGCTACCCAAATCCTGCACAATACTGATGCTGTACATATGGTGTACTGGGTGACTGACACCCCAGTCTTAACTAGTACTATCAATTGGTGTTGTGGTGTGGACCAGACCGTAATAGGTGCCAATTACAAATCTCGACTGAATTCACTAGACAGTGGCATACAGGATACAGCCCCGGCGGTCAGCCCCAACCCTGACATTTGAAGAGTCGTGCTGTGCCGAGGTACACTCAGACCACGACTTAACACTAGAACGTAACAATTATTTAACACTGGAAGCGTCAAAGGGGTGGAGGAAGACGGGACTTAAGATGGAAGACTCAAATGCCCACAAAACTCCAAGATTCTTAATTCCAAATATATTGTACCCTTTTGGTTTACAACAACAAGAACAAATTGACATGTGAACTTAACAAGAGTCACCGATCCTAATTCAAATAGCAAGGGGCAAGGGAAGGGAACAGACTCGAAGACAACTGTTTACCACAATAGAGTCCATCGTACTGTGTCGTGTTGACGGGGCACAGGATATGGCTTGGCCCGAGCTACACAAACAACTAAACTATTACCCTCAGGCTGGCGCGAAGGGAGAGGCAATGGCGGGGAGAGGGGAATCTGCTCACGCAGCATGAAGCAGGAGAAGTGGGAAGGAAGGGGTAACACTGGCGGGAAAGCTTGAAAACTCGCGGTCCATTACCAAGTCGCAACTGGCATCCAGACGAATACATTGAGAGGGACGTCACAGTGCTAGAGCCAGAATAACTGGAATCGGCCTGCTGGCACATTTCATGTTTATTTGTAAATATTTACTCACACAAATGTACGTACGCATCCAATAAATAGAAGTGTGCATTTTAACAGTGTTATTCATGTTTATCAAGTGTGTGCGCTAAATATCAGTAAACAGTACTATAACCCAAACACCTAATTTTATTTTTTACATGCTGATGTTTACACAGTTCTCATTTGTAAACTAAGTGTAATTAATATTTATGAAAATTCTGGTAAATTTTCTGACATACAGGATATGTAGGCCTCCTGGATTAAGTAGTAAAGGGATATGAGAGAAAGTGAAACATTTGTTGAAATAGGGGAGTTCCAGTGTAATATGAGACAGTTGGCAACCCTAATATGCACACAGCATACGTATTACAACACACAATTGTACATACAAACAGAAAACTAAGGCATTAGCTGGACAAAGTAATGGACAGTAACAAGGGCACTTGTCAGATTACAGTGAATTGACACATTTGATTTTGTTGCAGCATTTAGTGAACATTTATTAGGTCACAAGTCTCATTATATTAAGATTACACTATACCCCTGATGTCCAAATCTTTGCTTTAAGTCGAAATACTGGTTAAAAAGTAGGCCTATACAGTAAATTAAAATGTTTACTTGCAAGGAACCAGTTTTATGTATAGGTTTGTTAACATTCTTGTGCTAAATCTGCTTTACGCATTAAATTGTATTTATAAATAGTGGTAAATAGTAGGTGTACTAACTTTTTCTTTCACTGTATACAAATTAAAATTTAAAAAGTAATGAAAATTTAGTGCAAAAATGTTTTTAGAGCATATACAGTGAAATCTCAGTATAAAGTACTTCAGTATTAAGTACTTTTCATTATAAAGTACTGTACATAATTCCAAACACCTAGAAAGAGTTTTTAATTTAGCAACTGTTCAGTTTAAAGTATTTTCAATATTAAGTATGCAATTTTTAGTTCCCTTTAAGTACTAAGTACTTTGTAATGAGATTTCACTGTACATAAAATTGTTTCTGCAAGAAAACATTTTTATTTACACTCTAAAACAAATATTACAAATTGAAAACCACGAATTTGTTCTTCAGGGGGTATAGTGTGGTTTTAACACATCATTTTGTGTCTGTACTACATATTTAAAGTGAGAGGTAAAAAGGAACTCTAGTTCTACCATATACTCATATGATTCTATCCTTCCTACCGTCCACCAAGGAATGGGGATGGTAATACATGTTTTATAAGTGCTATTTATGGGGCTGCTTTGTGAAATTCTCCATTACAAGTTCTTTTATCCTTCGGTGCAGTGTGTGTGTGTTTAGCACATGTGGTGACGTGGTGCCTTAGTGTGCTTGTCTTGTGACAGGTGGTAACACTGTGGTACCGTGCCCCAGAGGTCTTGCTGGGTCAGTCCTACTCCTCCGCCCTAGACCTGTGGTCATGTGGCTGCATCATGGCTGAACTGTTCCGCCGCTCCCCGCTCTTCCCAGGCACCTCTGAGGGCGATCAGCTCGACAGAATATTCCAGTAAGTTGCTGTACCACACTGCAGTAGCTCTAAGTACTACCTCGATCACGGTCTATGAAGGTAAGGTGACTCCTTTTGTCGCAGTGCTAGTAGTCTTTTAGGGGAAGATTAGTCTGGTTTTGTCTTTGGCCTAGCAAGATTTCACAACTTAATACTGTATGTGTTGTTATTATCGGAATTACCTGTCTTATAGAAGAAAAACATTGAAAATCCAGATAATACATACGTATGCAATTTTGTATTGGAACACATTTTCAACCATAAAATAGAGTTTCTCAATCCTTAACATGTAGACACACTTTGCAATGATTCTAAAGTTTTGTAGGGCAGAAAAGAATAGATTCTTTCGAATGTGTTTGCTAAAACAATAGTACATAATATTTTTTTCCATACTACTTACGTAAATAGTTCCACACACATGTCAGGGCATTTATGGAAACGGAACATATATCTAAAATACCAACCTACCATATTAACATCATTTTGGTAAATAATAGGTAGTAAAAATTGTAACACCGCCAGTTGTAAACAAGACAAATCTTCCACCAAGTTACTACTAGCGCCAAATACCGTAGAGAGTAATACCGGACAGCTCTATGCAAATACTAAGAGTAAACTTGTGAAAAATGTCCTAGCGGTATGGTGTGAAACTAACACATATTTTGATATTATTTTTGTATAATTATTATAATTTATTATTTCAACATGTTTCATTTAATTTTTACAAATTTATCGTACTACTTTTTTTTTCACTTTGTCCATGCAACAAAATTATGTTCTCCATAGAGAATTATGTTTCAGGATTTTTATGTTGGAAGCGTACATCTGAGGTTTAGCAAGATAATACAACCAGAATTCTCGCTGAAACGCTCAAGCTGTCCGGTATTTATATATATAGTATTTGCTAGAGCTCGGCGACAAATAGGGAGTCACTTTCTCTTGCTGGAGAGCATACGCAGTGTCAAGACCTCTTCCTCTTAGACCGTGGCCTTGATGCATGTTAGCATTATTCCTGCTGGTGTGTCTGCATCACGGTTGTAGAAGAACAGGTCTGGACACTCGCCTATCTAACAATGTATTTTGCTTGACCCCTTTGTTGTTTGGCTGTAGTTCGTCAAGTTACCGAGAATGTTGTACTTTTTGGCACTGTAATCCGGGCGGTCCGACTCAAACTCAGCCCACTTTTTTCCATTTTTAACATTATAAAGTTTTCTGGAGCCATGAATTAAAATTGTGAGCGAAGGAAGTATTTCATAAATTGATAAAAAACACGTTTTGATAAATTGTTTATATTAGTGAGAGGGAAGTGGGTGGAGTTTGAGCTCGACCACCCAGATTACAGCGCCAATAATGTATAGCATTATCGGTAACTTGGTGAACTACAGCCAAACAACAAGGGTGTCAAGTTTCCAGGCGAGTGTCCAGACCTGTTCTTCTACGACCGTGGTCTGCATACAGCTGTGATGAGCCTGTGTGGTGACATGCTCTGTGCAAAAACAAGTGACTGTCTTACTTGTTCATACTGTTTTAATTTTTACATGTTTATTTTTGGATTACAAAAAAAAAAAATATTTTTTTGTGTGTGTTATTTTAATGTTTAAAAATATGTTCCCTGGTGCCCAGTTTTCCTACAACAGGATGTCTACTAGGTCACTAAATTCACGAAAGTCCCGAGAAAGTCACGATTTGTGAAAAAGGTCACGAAAGTCTCACAATAGTCACTAATTTGTAGTATATTTTGGTATACGTCAAGAAAATTATTTTTGGGTGTTTGATTCTTGTTGATTCATTTGTCAAACGTGCATGTTTACACTACTAGTATTTCTAATGCACTGTGCAAGTAAAATAAATAATTAGTTTGTATATTAGTTATCATAGTCGTCTTCATAAAGACAACTTAAATTTAGGTACTGTATATATTGATTACACATTTTAAAACTATCAGCAGCTGGAGGAAACATAATGAAAATTGTCGGCCGTGTTGCACTTGTTAAAAAAAAAAAAATTAATTAATTCTGTTTGAACAGATTTTTAAGAAAAAGTAACTAAAAAGTCATTAAATTTTACTTTTACAATCTGGTAGACATCCTGTACAAAGTTACAGAAGTGTTTTTTTTTTCTATGAGTAGTGCATTTTATTTGACTGCATTGTAGTGCGTAGTGTGTATCTGTGAAGCTTTTTTGTTGTTCCCTGTGTCTTTGCTATTCAGCGGCAGATGATTATGTTAGGTCTCTCCTTTTCTGTAGGAATTGCCTTTTAACTGCGACATCGTGCAAAATATTGCTGCTGGTTTTTTTCTTATAATTTTTTAAACTGCAAAAGTTACACACTTCACAATATTTAACATATAAAAACCTATGATCACTATTCATTCTTTGATAATTGACTATCTAAAAAAATTACATTACATATTTTGTGTATTACGAGCTCTAAATACCATGCTCTGAGTTGTCAACGTTTACTATTAATCCATAAATGCTAATTTTTTTTAAAATTAGGTATGGCGAAAAACAGTTTGACTCTGTTTTACCAACATAAACTGCATTTCTAATCATTTTACGTTAGAATAACGTGTACATAAGTTTTTACATGAAATTCAACAGTTGGCCACAATGAATATTTTGTACGAACCAATAAGAAAATTACAATGCAATCCAATCTGGGGCTTTCTTCATTGGGTAGTTTTAAAATGGCAGAGTGTGTGGTATGTGTTTTAATTAGACTGGCGGAAGGTAAGTTTCATCACACATGGAAGTTGTTGAATTTGTTGCTAAAACATTATTCTGCGGCACCTTTTTTCAGGGTGTCCAGCAAAAGTTGTATTTCAGTTTCCAGTACATTTCCCACATTTCCTGAGAAAACGTGATACTTTGTTAACTTGTGGTACCCAAGCAGACTAACGATAACCATACAATTGTTATGTTATTTATAGAGGTGGCGAAGGTGTGTAATAATATTATTTTTCCAGTATTTAATTAAAATACTTTCTTTTACATAGATTTGTAAATTGCTTGAATTGTTGAAAGTCCTCTTTTGTTGCATTTGATAGTTCAGTCCATGCGAACAACACCAAAATGCATATGAATAGAATTGAGAGACTATCAGAGAGAATTGAGGGACTGTCACAATATTATATTTATTATTGTTTATACAGTCTTAAATCAGACACATTTCTTGACAAAAATGTACATACAATAAAGTTAAACAGTTAAGTAGGCTATATTATCCTCCAGGATTTTTCATTTTGTCCTAACACATTACAACTGTGAGCTTAAGTTATTTACTTCATATTTTACGAAACAACATACGTTACGTATAAATAATATTCGGTAAAATACACAAGTGCTGGGATAAATATTTAAATTTTTAATTGTAACCTAAATACCTTGAATGTATTAATTTGTGTTTTGCATCTGTATTTCCTATTTGTAGGCTCAACAATTTTATCCTTGTTATTTACACTATTTTTGCTGCCGATAAAATTAATGGTGTATTTGGTCACTTATTCCTGGTTTTTCGTACGATGCATGACGACAATTTTCGCAGTTTCCAGAGACATCAATTAAGTCAAATTACACAACACAACTTCATCGGAGTCGCAAGAATACTTGTACTTATTCCTTGCTGTCGCATAAATATGTTCAATCCTTATTTTTAATTATAATATTAAACAACATAAAAAATTACCAAGTACTGTGTAAAAACAGGATAAATAAATACATTCACTTAAACGAAACATACTCCCATCATTTTCCCCATCTACTTCGATATACTCGAATCTCTGCTTTCCCTGTCAAAATCGATTCTGTCGATTAACTTGCAATTGATTCTCAAATCAAAGGCGTTATTTACTACGGAATGCGTTAAAAAATTTCCCATTTATTTTGCAACTTTGCACAGGATGGGTTTTCATGATTTTAAAGAAAAATTGAAAAATTTGTGACTTAACGCGTTGTGAAAAACACTTGTCTCAAGAAATAACTAAAATTGCAACTGTCAAAGCACCTTCCAATATCTTGATGACTGACAACGAAATGATTGGTGGCCAAGAAATTCCTGCAGAAAAGAAAAATTTCGAGTACATTTTCCGCACATTCCCGACCCCAAAAAAATCACGTTCGTTTCCTGTACTTCCCAAAATTTCCAGATTACTGGACAACCTGTTATTATGAATCCACCTATGGGTACTGTGTCGCCTCGTGTTATGTTTGGAAATGAAGTATTGAAGTGCAAAGCCTACCAAGTGCTAGTGTATCGAGCATAAGACTATGGGGTTAGCACAAGGTAGGTATTGGAACCAGCGACCTCTCCTGTACTTGACGAGTGATTGTCGATCTTGAGCCACATATGATCGCTAATGCCACTCGGTTAATAGCTTTTGCACCGGTCTGGCCTTAGGGCGCGTTGGTGTCTTTAGTGGACTGATTAGGGGCGGTGCAATCCTTCGCATGCCCCACAGGATCTTCCTTAAATCGGACTTTGTAGGTGAAGTTTGCGGTGTGGAATATTGTGAACTAAGTTCGCATAGAGTAGGGGCTTTGGCCTGTCTTTTCGCCTGCTCATGACTACTTACACTTTGACTCTCAGCAAGTTAATTCTCGGGTTGAGACATTAAAGGAAAGAGTGGAAGTAAGTACAATCACTATATTGCAGCCAAACAATATATAGCGGTCACTGATAGCACACAGGTTCTCTTACACAGTCACTGAAGATATAAGTATTTACACGAGTTTTACTGGTTTGAGTTATTTACAATTTTCCCTTTACACAGTCTATATAAATTAGTACGTACTTGAATTTAACTGATTTCACAATTAAATACATACTGCCTGAACTTGAGAGTATTACTGGTATCAATAGCTGTTTTATAACTGGGCTTCACTCTCACGTGGTCGTGTTAAAGTTCCCTCGAATAAACTAACTTCCGGTGTAACACTTCCGGAATACTTGCGTGCCAAACTGAACTAAGTTCATTGGAGCGAATATAGCGCGCACGCCAGGTTTGCTGAGTCGCCACTGAGCACCACTTGAGACTCAGGTAGGAGAAGTGCAAGAGTTTTGTGTCGGGGAAAAGGAGTCCGACAACAGGTGGATTATAGGATAGGCATCACAGAGGACGCCTCACGGACATCAACCCTCTGCGATAGACTGTTTTGTGTGGGGCACCTCACGGACATGAACCCCAGCGTGTATGGTAGGAAGGTAGGTTAGGTAAGGGTAATCTATTGGCACCTCCTGAACATCAACCGCTCCGTAAGGTGAGTACCAAGGATAATCAGTGGTTAGGCCGATCCCTGACAACTGACTAGGCAGGGCTGAAGGCTCCCTTTTATACCAGAATCCTTAAGGGGTTGAGCAGAGTGGGTGGCCTTCTGAGAGGGTGGTGATAACGGGATTTGAAGGAGCGAGGGAGGCCCTAGGCAGAGAGGCCAACAACGCTGCATGAATTATCGCTGCATGGGCACGGGAGAGAAAATTTAAAGTTCTCAACTAATCCACTTGATGCCGTAGAAAATGTTAAATGAGAAATAATTTACGTCAAAATTACTTAGAATGCATTAAAAGTCTTACTGAATACAATATGTTTAACAAAAAATATAAAAATGAGTAAGTTACAGACGATTGGTAATAGAACCATGTGACCGTGGTTTGTTTACAAACTACATTAACACAACATAAACATGTAAAAATATGTATAGGGAAGGTTTTAAATGCAAACAAAGTTTGGCATCAAGCGGTTGGAAGTAAGCAAAACTTCCTAACTCTACTTTTAATGAACGGGAAAGCAAATTGGCAGCTGAACGTAAATAGAAAAATACTGTCTGTTCGAATGAAATGTGTTGTCACCTGTTATCACATATCAGAATATGAAATTGTAAAAATGCATGGCCTGTGATTTATTCAAACAATGTACGTAATACAGTACATTTTCGGAACTAATTACATCTGTGAAGCTTACGTAAAATAATTTTCCTCTGAGTGGAATTTGTGTTTATTATTTATTGTAAGGCTCACGAGTTGTAAACGTATTACGCATTTAATAAAATAATAAAACTTAGTGCTACCATCAGTAACTTAACTTGTTTAGGATAAACGTGAAATGTTAATTGTGAACTTTGCACTGAAACAGAATTTTCTTTTAGCAGCATTGCCAGTGCAAAATATTTACAGTATTTATTACTTCATAACATAGTTGCTAGTTGTGTGTGTCAGTTAAGAGGTTTTCTGAGTAGCAGTAGAAAGTAGGGCTAGGATTGGATTATGAATGCAACAGAACACCTGCAATAATAATTTGAAAGGAATTGCGTCAGAAAATTTCAATACCTACATGTAAGCAAATTTTAATAACTGTCTAACATTATAAAAACCATTATAACTGTTAAGATGTTTGTCCATTATAGTAGGACATTTTTCTTTATACAGTAATAAATGCAATAGGTTTTATTTTTCTGCTTAAATAATAGCCATAGGTAATAAATAAATGGTTTTCAGAGAATGGGGAAAGGTGGGTACAACGCGGTTTTGCATATAATGTTTTCAAATAGGTTTATCCGTATACTGTATGTGTTAATTTTAATTGGTTTCAATAATTTCCTGCAACTGTAAACTTGTTAACATTTCAAAAGTTTCACAAATATACATGAATCCAGTTAAAATACGAGATTAATGTATTTTGACATATAAATTACTAGATACAATGTACACAAAAATTTATCATCTAGTGGGTATTTTACAGATCCTCTTCTTGAAAAGTTGGCAAGTTTGCATTAGGAGAGAAAATATTTTTTACCTGAAAAGCAGTTTTGTGAATTATTTCTTTCACAATATGCTATGTATAGTATTATGACCATATTGTTCCCTTACCTGTGTACAGCAAGTTTGTGTTAGGCAGGAGGGTGAAGTATGTGTGTGTTATGTGCGCAGAGTGATAGGCACACCCAGCCAAGCACAGTGGCCGGAGCACTCGTCCATACTATGGTCCTCCATCTTGTACCGCCCACCCATTCCACTGTGCACCTTGGTCCCTGAGATCTGTGTACAAGGGGAGGACCTACTGAAGGTGAGTGTGCCACCTCTCTTGCCACGTCAGCCTGTGGGAGAGCCTCGTACTGTCACGCATGTCTGATTTTACTAAGCATTCCCTCCATCAATTGAACCATACCTAGTACAGTATTATCCTCCAAGTGATTTGGGACAGTGATGACATTAAGTTTGTTACCTATTTATACTTGCTTAAAGAAACCTTTTTGTCAAGAAACTATTAAACTTTACCTGAATATATTTGTCTATGAAAAGAAAGTGCATTCCAGACAGGAACCGAATGCCAGAAGGTACTTTTAAAACCGCATGCATGTTATTATTACGTATTACTTTTTTGTATGCCTTCCCTACAGTATTACATAACAAACAGCTTTTCCAGACTACTGTATCTAGAATTATAATGTCTCAATACAAATAAAACTGTTATAGAGGTATGCATTGGACTTTGTTGCATAGTCACAACACCAGTACAAATATAGGGTCATCACTTGAAGTCAAGTCCGGGCAAGTTACAGTTGTGAAGTCTGTACGCTAGTTCAGCGACTTGACTTGGTTCAAGTGCCAGCATGACCCATATTTCTCCTTTGCATCCCACTCTTAGTTACAAAGTTGTACTTTCAAGTGTCTCATATACAGTACTGTATGTTCTTTCCATGACACAACAGATGGAGCATTGTAGTGTTTTAGTTTTCTTTACCAATATCACAAATAAAATATAACTCTCTCTCTTTTAACAAGAACTTTGACTATTTTATTTTTTACAGAAAATATTGATGTTTGACCCAGAGCAACGTATCACAGCGGGGAGCTCATTGCGCCACCCATACTTCAGTGAGGACGGCTTCTCTCCTATGGAGCTGACGCTTGCCTCCACCACTGCCGTCGATACCTAGGTGTCGTCACTAGCTCGTGTTGTCGAGTCACTGGAACTGAGTCAGCTTTAAGTTACCTGATTAGACACTTTGTGTTTGACTGCCAATGTCAGTGGCATGTCGTGAGAGGAAAGACACGTGTAAATATTTTTAAACCAGCTGCATGCTTTGTGTTTTTAAATGAAACATTGACTTCAGACAGGAGTCTTGAGATATCACAGATGAAGAACCTTTCCTGTGACTACAGGTAGAACGTTTTCAGCAGATTGAAAATACATGTGGTTCTTACAGTGTGTCTTATGTGGAGTCCGAGGTTTCCTCAGAGTACCCTGCTGTTTTTGAGAGTGTAAGAAGTCATTTACGTATACAGATTTATGTTTTGATTTTTGAAGAAATTTCAAAAGTATGTGTAAATTTAGCCCATGTTGCCTTGTAGACAGGTTGTGCCTGTGATAATTGATCATAGTACTTGATTATTTGGCTGAACATTACGGATTCCAAACTGAAGCATGGATGTGCAAGATTAGTATCAGCTAGGCATGTCATTTAATATGGTATGTACTGGGTACAATTTTAATTATTTAATCCAGATGGTCGACTTGAAATAAAGTTGCATAGAATGGAGACTATTACTACGTTTAGGGTACAACTTCAATCTAGATTGAGCCTGGAGTGGATTAAACTGGGAGTGAATGTATAGCGAATATGAATTGATGAAATGTGTTTATGGTAAATATTACAATCCAGATTGAAGTATAAACAAGAGTTAAGTTGGAATCAACCTGGACTGAAAACGTAATAATTAGTGCTGGGCGAAGTTCGAAATTTTCGAACTGAACCGAACCGAACATAAGGGTTCGGTTCGGTTCGAAACTTCTCAAAAAATGTTCGAAAAACCGAACGTTCGAGATTTAGAAAAACACGTTTTTCGAACTGATAGGCTTGTACTACGACACAAATTGGTAAAAAAAGGGCAAGAAATATGTTACGACGTACCAGATAATTAGCATCGTAATCTTGAAACGCAAAAGATCTTTGTTTGTGTGTCCAAAATAGATTTGTGTATGCGTACACGTACTGTGAAATTTCACTTCAAACATCCGTGATTCATTTCCTTATTTTACGGCATATAATAAATAGGGTTACGTCGAGACCAATTGGCCTAATTTTCTACCTACACAAACTTAAGTTATCTTACCTTTCATACGAGCAGATAAAAACACCTAAGGAAAAAAAATGAAATGAAAAGAAGTCGGACATAATGTATTGTGCTACTTGGTGTTTTAAATTCATTCTTTATTGAATGAACGTAAACACGGTAAAAAGTAAACACAGCACGGACAAAGGTCGCAATATGGCGGCCACGGCGTGGCGATTTAATGGTTACCAATACCAACTTTAGTTATTTGCAGTTGCGTCTCCTATAAAACTTAAAAACTGTTATAAGAATTACAATTCGTTACTAATTGTAATGGATAACTAACGGGATTCAATTTTCCAAATTTATATGTCGTACACTCATATAGACTGCTTAATAAAACGTAATATTAACATAATTTTTTTACCGTATGGTGTACCTACTGTGAAGTTTTTTTTTTACAACATTCGTAACTCGCTTGGCCGCCTGTTGTGCACCGTTGTTTTGTTTGTTGTGTTTTTTATATAATCCCCATATTTTTTTCTTATTTTATGTATAGTGTGGTTATTTCTTTGTAGCAGCTTAGTTCCAAAAAATATTATTTCATGGGTTCGTTTGAGTTCGAAAGAATATTTTTTGCATTAGGTTCGGTTCGGTTCAGTTCGAATTTTTTTTTGCCTTAGTTCGGTTCGGTTCAGTTTGAAACATGAAAACAGAGGTTCGCTCAGCACTAGTAATAATGTGATCTATTGGCGACAACTTGAAGCTGATGTTCAGTTTTGCTTTATAAAATCCATTTCGCTTTACAAATACTTGCTTTTAGGATTTTCTATTTAGTTATAATTTATTCTCTGTTGTTTTTTAACCCAATCCCCAATACTTAACAATGTAATTTGGCGACAGCTTGGCACTGCACATTTCTTTTCAGTCCAGTCTGTGTTTACAGTAAAATCTCAATCTGGATTCCTCATTCCACTCCAGGTTCAATCCGGATTGAAATTTTGCCAACAACGGCCTAACAGATGATGACAATGAGGTGGCAAGTGTGGGCTCAAAAACTATGCAGTATAAAGCCAAAATAATATGTATTATATTGCTCGGAAATTAGTCGTCCCCAAATGTAAATAATATCAAAATTTACAATTAAAAATAACGTTAACCTGGAAACATGCTTCAGAAAAACATGAACAAGTTTTACTGTTCAAATTTTATGACTCCTGTTCTTATATATGTACATTAAAAGTTCAATGTGTGGTGAATAAATATTGTACAATTTATAATTCGCCTTCTACAAAATTTGTGTATCTTCAGTTTGTTCTTTAACGCTACTTTCTCACATCGCACTCCTCTCGTGTTGCTTAACCTCGGAACTCGACTCCTTGACTAGAGCAGGACAACGACACTTCCAGCCACGCCCTTAGCGAGCTGGGTATATTTTATTATGAACTAACTGCACTGTTACTGAGTGGTAAAGTTATTTGCCACGACTAGCTCTGCTGGTAATTTTACAGGATCATTTTTAAGTTACCCTAAGAGTTGTTCGCTTCATTTTTTATTCCGTTATTTCACCATCATATAACACAAAAAAAACATATTTCTCCAGTCACCAGTGCATCTTTCAGAAAGTCTCGCCTGGAAGTAAAGAAAAAAAAAGCCACATGGCCTATAATTTACGAAGGAGAATGCCGAAGCATCCCACACCAACGACCTACATGTGCGGGCGGAAGAAATTAAGTAGATAAAGGTTATTCCAAAATTTGAAATTTGTATGTAATTCTAGTTGATTAAGGTCCTGGTGCTGCCTGTGCGTGGTAAATTTTCCACTCCCTATCTCTTCACGTGTTAGTTGGGCCACAGCCCGCTCGCACGACCGTCCTCGGCAATGTTGCAATGATTTCTCTTGCCTTGCAATGGTCGTTTTCCCTGACCCTGTGACCACTACTGCGCCTTACTCAGCTAGCCAATCACAGGCTTGGCCCTAGCATGTTACCTAATAAGGCGTACAAGTCTGTCGTACAGGTCCCCCACCATTCACAAACACTATGGTACAACTACAGTGTCTGCCAATGGTTTACCAGGCTCCAAAATGCTTCCTAATACGGCAGAGGCCAAACAAGATATAAACATTCAAAAGAATTTAACGCATCTGCCCCAATCAAATATGGTATAGATTGGGTACCCTTGCTCAAACAAAGCTACGCTGCCATCGCCCTTCAGCCATGTGACTATACTAAATTCCCAATTCTCAAATTGAATTTTAAATTTCTTACAAAAAATATGTGATTCCTTCCCCCAATACACTGTCACTTTTGGAATTTAATAATAAAAAAATTACATAAAAAATTATCCTTTATATAGGCCGATAACCCTTGGGCCTGCAATGTTACAACATGGAAATCGTTTCTTTAAATCATAGAAAATAATTTCTTCTTATGCCCTCTACATGTCAATTGTTTGCATAAGGTAGGCCTACATAGTAAAGCCATCTTAAGAAAATTCCTAAGTAAGAAGATTTCCCCTTAATAAGTTAGAATAATGTTACCCTTTTAGTAAATTTTTTAGGTTTATAAGTTACAGTAACATTTTTCAGCCCCTTCAGAAACTTCTTAACGGTGTGTGACTATATTTTGTAAGAATTATTTGAATTTGGTATCGTAGCTATACTGCAACTTTTTTCTGGCATTGTTATTTATTGTGGTGACTTGCTTTTTAGCCGTATTCATTTCACAACTTAAAACTGAAAACAATACATGCATAACAAGAGACTAGAGAATGTTAACAAAGCCTGCAGACTATAGAGAATGGAAGAAAGTAAATGTGGCACATCAGTAGCTTTGCATACTATTACTAGTGCTATTAGTAGTTCGCATTCCTGTCACTTCACTCCAAGCACTGTCTCCTTGTCATACTGCAAACTATTGTGCTATAATGCGAATATAAGCTGCAAAGAAGTTTTGTAATTTGAGAAACAGTAAAAAATATTTGGCTTATTGTTGGAGCAATACTGTATGTTTTGAGGATGTCTGTTTCATTTTCTTGGAGTGTGGCTTTATCTGAATTAACAGCTTAGGTCTGGTGTGCACGTACATAGTTTACCTTGTGTATAGTAGTTGGACAATTTTTGCCATCGCACATCCATTATGAACGTGAACATTTCTTACAGCAGCGATGGGCAGGTTTGTGTTTAACTAAAAGAGGAACACTAAAAATGTAATACATTTGACACCTTGCATGTTGAAATGGGACCTTCAATTATGAAAAAAAAATGTTCATTTTGATTAACTGAGATGTGAACCACAAGCTGTTGTTCTCTACAGGGTGCTGTCTTTCTGTGTATGAGTTCAAAGAGAAATATTTTAGTGTGACGTATTTGGTTTTGTTTCACCAAGAAAATCTTCATGGTTTGACAATCTTTGGGCTTTCTGGTATTAAAAGGACTGACATTTATGAAAAAGAACCCAGTTGAAAACATGCCTGAGTTGCCGTAAGTCTTGAAAGATCTTTTGGGATTTTGTTGTGGCGACAAGAGAAAAATGGTGTGATACAGTATTGACAGTAGATGCAGATCACAAAGATTGTGGTTGACATACATTGATTCTAGTTGCACAATTGCCGTGAATGCTCGTGTATGTGTGAAATAGCCAGGATGATCCATAGTCGGGAAACTACTCAATCAGGGTGCAGTTCACATTAGAGGTGGTAAGAAAATAATTAAATTCTCTGCATTCCTAGTCAGACACGTTCATAAACATGCAAAGTTGATTTAATATGATTGAATACATTCGGCAACTTCCCTATGAGGCTACGTGCAACATGCTGTTAGTTGGAAATTGAAGTGACTTGAGGTAAAAATTCAACTTCAAGTATTCAAACAGTAATCTGAGTTAAATTTTCTATTGTTAAACGTAACGAAAGGTGCATCTCACTCATGGTTAACGTTGCTCATTAGCAGAGCCCCAATTATGTACTGCTACTTGCTATTTGCACTGACGCAATGTAGCCAGGTGCAGAGGAAGTAAAATGGGTCTTCAAGTGTACCTTAGTAACAATTGGAACTGTACAAACCCCCACTATTTTTAGCTGCACATGAGCAAACAAAACAATTGTACTTGTGCTGAAGTTTTTGATACGCACATATTTATAATGATTTTACACCCATCATGTTAGCTCTTGCACTTGTGTGTGTGCATATGTAATTCTGCTACAGCGCAACCTGGTGCAAATTTAGCTTGGCACCCATTACAAGCAACATTTTATCAACTCCCATGGTAAACTACTGTTAGCTGATAACACTGGCCTTTCTGTAGGAAAAAAATTAAAGATTCAAAATAACGATAACCTTAGTAAAATTAAACTATACTGCTATTTGCAGTGTTTAAATGCACAAAACTAATAGGTATTATTGGAACATATGAAAAATCTGCTGCTCTCATTGCTTTCGGTAATTTAGTTAACAAATGTGTAAAGTACGTACTGTAATGAGCTAGTGGCTTATTTTGATTTCCAGCCACCTTGAAATATTCTGGATTGTTTGCAGACATTTAGACATAACCTGAAGATAGAGAAAATCTGGTCTTTTGACAGAAACCTACTTAATTTCCACAAGTTACCTTTTAACAATGCCTGTATATGTAATCATAGTGGTTCTATCATTTTAAATGTTAATCTTTGCAATTTAAAATATATATTGCAAAGCTAATGGTAATTTTTGTACATTAAAATAGTCCATTCTCATCTGCATTGTGTAGGTAAAGAAACATGATAGATATTTCACAAATTATTGTAGCGCACTATTTTTTATGCATTAACCAGCATGTTTCATTTCATTCTTAAAAACTGTATTTTACTATTAATACACATCCAAACAGCAGTGATACGTGACAGTGTTTTAAAGTTGTACATATCTGCATTAGTGATGACAGATACAAAAAAAACCTTATACCGCTGTTATGTTCAATGTATAGGAGTTTACCGATCCGGTACCTGATAACCGATAATTTCAATAGTTGAAAATTTTAACCTCTGTTTAAGTTAACAATTTGAGTTAAAAATTCACTAAGATTTTTACTGTGCTTCATTGAGGATACAAGACTAAGTATACTTAGCTGCATAAAAAAACTTTGCACAAATTTATACAGAGTAACCACTTATTTATACTTTTCAAAGAGACATGGGGGAATAGTTTAAGTAAGTACGGTAGTAAGAAAATGTAATCATACTGCTAATGGGCATATTTACGCATGGTCGCCTACAAACCAGTTGAGAACACCTTCAATGAATTTTTATTTTTATCCTTAACGCATTGTCATTTGGTTCACACTAAGCAGTTTTTTCCTATGCTATCACAATTGTAGACAGTGTTGGTTATCGCTCTAACAGGAATGGGAAGTTCTTCACTAAACAACCATTCAGTTACAATGCGTTAAAAGAAAATGGTTTTAAAACACAACTGTTTATTGTAAGAATTTTGAAACATAATTTCCCATGTTTAGGTTAAAGTTACCATTACTGTGTTTTCTATAACTGCAAAAAAAAGTCACGATCACAATGTTGCAGATATGACTGGTATAATAGAAAAAATTGGTAGCGCTTGAAACGCAAATATCAACAGTGCTAGTGATGGTTTAAGTGTTCCTCTTTCCGCCCTATAGGATTCAAAGGTTGCTTATTGTGCTGAGAGTATGAGCATTGTACATGATCATAGTATTCTTCTACGTCCTTGCAGGCAACCTTCATCTTTGGCGCGAGGGTCTGTGTGTTTGCTCTGTTTTATTTTCGCTCAATGTCCTTTCTTAAATCTGTGGCTCCGACATCTTGTGTATATATTATTATCAAGCAGTTGCAATGGCAATTCCAAATTCTTACGATTTTTAATGGCATAATTTATTTAGTAAACTTATTAGTTGTTGATTGCTAGTCAACAGTTCAATATAATATTGTTTTTGGTTACACTGTCGTATCTTGGCAGTATAAGTGAAGGAATTAAGTGTGCAGAGGAGGTGATAGAATGGCCATGACTGATGTACAGATAATGTATTGCCGATTGTCGATAATGGTAAATGTACCGATATTATCTATCTCCAATATGAGTTATTGGACATCGTGCCATCATTAATCTGCATATTCATTAACGACACACACAGAATGTTTTGTTCTATGAAGGTGTTTGAAACTCAGAATTTAAATAGTTTTGTTTTGTTATATTTAAGATATGTTTACCAGGTGTGTCAGAAGTTGTCATGTCATCCATTACCAGACCATTAGGTAAATCAAATCCAGTGGATTTAGTCAAATGTGATGTTTTCCCTTTTGTGGTTAATTTGTCTGATTCAACACTCAGAAGACTTTCTTATATTTACTCTGCATGTAAATTGCAATAAAGCATTCAGGTTGAAAGAACTGCAGGGACTATATTTTTGTAAAGGAGATTTTTTTAAAGAACTGCTTTAAATTTATCGTATCATTGAGTTACTAATATTCAACCATGTAGTAAGTCGTGTGTGACATGGTGATTTGAATGCAAGGTATTGAATGTGAAGCATTTGTCTCGTGTTGTATCAATAATTGTACTTGCATTTGTCTTCAGTTTAGAGAGAGATTCAATATCTTGTGTCCTATGATTACAGCATCTACTTTTAACATAGTGCATAGTGAATTCATTTTTCCACAAGGTCTTACAGTTTTATACTCTTGAATTTAAAGTAAAAAGTGTGTATTTTGCTGTGTTAAATGTATGATCATTGTTTCATATACATATGTTGTAGTGAACTATCGATTATCCGCATGCAAATTAACTTTGGCCTTAAAGCAACAAGTTTTAAAAAAATAGTAAAGTTTTGATTTTACACTGTCCAAATTTTAGTGGACCTTAACTTTGCAGAGTACTCTTTTAAAAGGACTTTGTTGATATGAGGTCACTTAGTTTTGTGGCCTTCAATATTCGCAGGAGAATGGTAAAAATATTTTAAATGTACAACTTTTATAGTGCGAATCAGTATGTGCATTATCCATGGTACTGTCCTCTGCTATTAGTACAGTTCATTGGGATTATACTGTACTTCATTGCTACAATTTGTGATTTTTTAAATGTACTTGTTTGTTACACCATTGAATTACTATATACTATTTACAACTTGTAGGTATCTGATTCGTAATACGTAATGTGCGCTGTAATTGAATGAATACTATGTAACGCGCCAGTTGTCGACATGTTTAATTTGTTATGAGCGTGTACGTAAGATGTGTGGCTGTGTTTTTTTTTTTTTTTTTGTTCTAGTGGTGGAATGGAATTGTGCTTGAACTGTGTGTATCTATTTGTTTCATTTTACAATAGTTGTATTGTAGATTATGTGCATGGCACAGACATTGCATAAGCCATATTATTTACATACAAATTGTTGAGGATACAGCAACAGGACTGAAAGTGGAGGTGTATACAAATGGTAATGTCATACTTTTCTTTAAGGCTCTTCATGGTAAATAAGAGTACTTTTGAAGATAGTTTTGCAAAGAATAATTTAAAAGAATACTTTGTTATGGTCTCCTGGTGACTTTTGAGTACGAGTGAGGAAATCTTTATAGAATACGCGTATTACTATAGACGTATTCAAGTGCCCTCTCCTGACTGACATTGGTGCGGACTAGTCTAGTTTCCAGTTACCGGAATCATGGTCAAAGCATTCAGATTTTTGTATTCCATTTGTAAGTCACACACACACACAGAGTGCGCACTGAGAGCAATTTTTCCTGCTTTCTCTCCAGAGACAGTTCTGCATATCAGTGCAATTATGTTTGTGACCACAGGCCATGTAAACGAGAAAAAAAAACGGAAACAAGGTTAGCCTGGCTAAGGTTAATTCTACTTCAAGTTAAAGAAAATATGTTTTCTAATGGGAGAGCTTGGCACAGGAAAAACTTCTGCCACTAGTTTCCTTCAATCACTAATGTACCAGATAAGAACGAAACCATAGTAAAATTAAATTTAAATAAACTTGGAAATGATAGAAGTCATTTGATTTAATATTAAAGTAAAAAGAAACTGATTTTACATTTTAAATTATCAACATAATGTAATTTAAAATTCAGGAACGCTCTGTGATTGGTCAGTTTGCGGCACTACTGATACCATCGCTCTAGTGGCAGAAATTTTCCCTGTGACAAACTTATAATATTGATCTCTCTAACCTATAGTAGAATTTTTTTGGTTGGTCAAGAAAGAAGACTGCAGATAGCTTTCTCCTAAATTTATTAGACTTGAATTTTGGCACAGTATCTAGATTCTAAGAATTGTATGGCAAAAATTATTTCTTGTCACACATATTTTGCACTGTAAATGTGACTTATTCAAGTTGTTAAAGCATAAACAATACTCGCAGTCAGCAATCATGACTCACTCCCTCTGCCAGATTCCAGATTGCTCCGAGTGCGCCCCCCCCCCCCCCCCCCCCCCCCCCCCCCCCCCCCCGGAGCAGTCCGTTAGAATATACCATACGTTTATACTTACTAGTGGTCGAAGGTATTAAAATTGGTTGGAAGAAAACATAAAAAACAAGAAATTAACAAAAATTCACTACTTTAACTTGATATTTGTACACATCAACCTTTGACTCAGTTTGTTCAATAAGTTACTTCAGACCAGGGTAAATTGTGGTTAGCAGACAATATATGCAAAATAGCTAGAAAATATGTAAACATTCAACATATGTAACCAAAATTACTGTGTTTACATATATTTGAGTCTAAGATGGCATCAATTGTAAGTGCACCCCAGTTTTAGTGCATTAAAAAAAAAAAGTGAGTCTTGAGACTCACTGCCTGCTGCAGTACATACCGTTACAATTCATGAAGCAATTAATACTACTGGAGGTGTGCCTGCTACAATGTAGTGACAGTATGCAGAGTGGTTTCATACCATTTTGTAATTGTTCGTCATGTTGCTGCCCTCACGACTTATAAACTAGAATGAAACACAATCACTGCCTGGTATAATATGGCTTCTGCATTAGTGTGAGTAAATGTTACTGTAATGTACCTTCTATGTACTGTTCTGGCTGATGCTGGTTCAAGATGCTCTCTTAAAATGTGTCAGTGAAACCTCATATATATACAACATAGAAGTCACCATTTTTCCATCAGTGGATAACGTCCCGGGTGAAATTTCCAGCATCACTTGGACATGGTGGCCCATGTGAACAAGTGTTTTAACTACTGACATCTCTGCTCACAGAGTATGTGTTATGAATGAGAGCTGCAAGCAACACTGCAGTGCTCTAACGAGCCACTTATAAACTAAGACTGCAGTGCTACAGAGCATTGCAGCGTGGTTGTCCCCATGCAGCTCCTCGAACGTGTAGGCACAGTAAGTTGTGTCCCTTTGCGACTTCTATACCGTACATTATACAGCATTGTCAAAGTTAATACAAACATCATTACTATAAAACAGAAAATTTTTATTTACAAACACCAGAGAACAGAAACCTCATTATTGCAATGTTGTGCAAAACTTTTATTCCCTTGCAGTTTCTATTAAAGAGGTTTCACTGCATATGTACTGACTTAAGTGATATGAACCTAGGATATGTATCTGTATGTTTAATTTGTGAAAAGCAAGTAGTTGTATGTGGAACCCCCCTTTTTACACGTTGTATACAGTAAAACCCCTTTATAACAACCACCTCTCTATAACAACCCTTTCCTCAAGAACCAAGGGGTTTTAAAATAGGGGTTTTATTATACAACTAAACCCCTTTATAAAGACCCTATTCTAGGGAACCATGAGGAGTCTTTATAAAGAGGTTTTACTGTACATTTGTACACTTTTCTGTGTTTTACAACAATTCCACCAGGTCCCTTGAGAAATGGGTGGAAAGGGAGGGGGGTTCCATTTGTAACAATAAGTGTACTTTTACTTGTCTTCCTTCATTGCTGTTAGTGTCAGAACTTACAGTTCAGCTGTTGTGTCATCTGTGAAAGTCAATTTGAATTATACTGGGAAATACATTTGTCACATTGTATTATATAACCGTCTTCCAACAAGAATGTTGATCTAAAGCTTTACAACGAATTGTCGCTTGTGTAAAGTATTACTAGCACGTAATGATTGTTACACTTACTCTTAAGAGATGTTAATTTCAATTAGCCATGATATATGAGACTATAAAAACTGTGATCAATAATTATAGTTCTGTGTAGTTGGATGGGAGGAACAATGCAAACAAACTGTGTACATATATACATATATAATTGGCATATTTGTGTTTGGGAACTTTTTTTTCTCAACAGTGAAATGTTTACTGGTGATTATACTGTAGCCTAGAGAACAAGTATATGTGTCTGATACAATAAATATTTTAACATTTACTGGTTTAATGTATTGTTTGAGATATAGTAGAACCCATTTCCACATATAACATCACCAAGTTATGTTTACTTTACTACAAATTTTTATACAATGGGAAATTACCATACTGTAAAACCAAAACTTTTGGGTCCTACTAGAAATGTTATACATAATGGAGTAACAATGTAGTTCTTATATTAATGGTGCTGTAACTGTTATGTTCATTGGTGACTGTTGTCAGCTTGCAACTGTGCTTCGTCACTCCGTGGTCGATGTAACAATTGTAGAGTAGAGGATTATAGGTGGGTATGTGTGGCTCACAGTGTAACGGGTCTAATTCTTCTCATAATACCAGACTGATTTGCTGGTGTTCTCGACTAGCTCAGGTGTGGGTTCGTGCAAGACGTAAGTTAAAACTGTTCAGAAATCGACTACTAGTGGTTTTATTTACGTTTGTTCTTCATTACTCACACTCAATACAGCTTGTTACAGATGATGACGATTACTCATTAAACGAGTTGGCACTACGAAGCTAGGCCGAAAGTAATGGTTCACTATGATTTACCACGTGGTTGAACAATTACTTTGATTAGTCAAAAACATCCAGATCAAGTTACAGCATCGAAACTACTCCTTATACCACCACCGCAATATTAATTATCTTTGGTCATTTCTGATGATAAAAAAAAAAAAGAGAGAGAGAGAGAACAGGACATAATGAAAGGTCAACAAAAGTGTCACTTAACGCCACCATGGCCTGAATTAGAAAACTCTGGGTCTGCACGCTTTACATTTTGTAAGTGAGGTATGTCTTCTATCATTATTGTTGTTTGACGAGAAAGTGTAATGGTTCTCAAAATAAGTGCATGTATCTGGAACATCACTTTCAGCTTGATCTAATGGCTTTATTTCACACAGTGCATTGCCCTGGTTCTTAACAACAAAAGTGTTCCCAATTCCTGATACTGAAACATAGAATGATGTCGTTTCAGACCCAACTGCTAAAAATGTTTTAACAAAAAAATAACACCAACTTCAAACAGTCTGGTTTGGAAAAAAAAAACCAGTAAAAAGTTAAAATAATAATTGTGTTATTTTTAGACTACTTCGAATACAATAAATTCATTAGAACAGTAATATACAATTATTGTAATTTTTTGAGTCTGTGCCAGCCAAGGTTATCAAACGTGAAACGAAGTAGCGTAGGTATGCATCTAATTTAATGAAATTTAACTCTGCAACTACAAAGCATTTAATCAACACAAAGACAGCAGCTGCACTGCACTGAACATCACGGGGTGCAGCAGTGGGGCTGGGAGGGGAGCACCTTGAGCGAGTAACCCGAATGCGGGCAGACATCGTTGACAGTTGTGTCAGACATCTAAATTTTTGATGATGCTATGTTTTCTCAAATTGTATTCGATTGTGGTTTCTTGATGCTTAGAATCGCCTCAAGGTATTTAGATTTGTTTTACACAAAATTTGTGTTCATTTGTCAATAGATTTTCAAGGTATCAGTTAAAGTCCCCGTTAAATATATTTTATCAAGTTTAGGAAATTTTGAAAAATCTCTTAAAAGCTTGGCTGGCATCAACTCCACAAATATCAATAATTGTATACTACTGCCCTAATAAACTGATTGTATTATAAGCAGTCTAAAAGTACCGTAAGTATTTTTTACTCTTTACTGTAATTTTTTCAGAGTAGATTTTTTCGTAGTCTGTTACTTTTTTTTTAAATTTTTTATTTCTTGATTTTTTACAGAGTTCTGGTGCTGTTTGTCATTAAGGGGTATTGATCCCTACCATCTTGGATTTATCTGTTTCTTCTCGATAACTTCTGTTCCAGCTGATGTATCAAAATTTTTGTCACGACAAGGCATAGATACAAACTTAATCGATCTTCTGTAACTGCTGGAACCACAATATATTCATTATTTTGCAATGGGAAACAGCTGAAAAGGAAAAATTGCTATATTTACGGGAGCGACTACAGAGGCCGCAACATTAACAGAAACAATGCCATATGGATTCCAAAAAGTGAATGAAACAATAAACTATGCCTTGTCAGCGTGAAAAAAGTAAAACAATGTGTCTATTCCCTGATTTACAAGAAAAACCGTAAAACCGTTCTGACAGGGATCAATCCCCCTTAAGTTCTGTTGTCCCTTCACAGTCCAAATCAGTCCAGAATGTCTTTGACCATAGTGAGGTACTTAACCTAGTTTTGGATTGTCATAAACTTACTACTGTTTGTTAATCACTATAGGTTTCATATTCAATTTGGAGTTCCTAGGTGTATCTTCGAAATCCAAGGTCCAATGCCAATGAAATTAAAATGGAACCTCCTTGAAAATATGCCTTTTCCAACAAAAAAAGAATTCTCCAAATTAGTTTATAAATGGCAAAGTTCTCGGGTGGGAAGGAACAACTTTTTGTGACGAAATGCACTATCCAATAACACGCATCAGCAGAAGAGCAGATTTTGAGTGAGAATAATTCAGTTATGAAGCCACAATGGTTGTCACATAACATACATTTATCCACTGAAGCTTCAGTGACTGAAGGAGCCGTGGTAGCCGAATTGTTAGAGACCATTCATCTCCCACCAAGGCGATCCAAGTTCGATTCCCGGTGGGGTCGGTCCCCGGATTTTCTGGGGGATCTCCTGTTTACCCCGCCTCTTCATTCCGGCGTTGCTTTAGACTCACCTTATGTCACCTTTCACATCTTTTACGACCTTGATGTTGAGCGCAGACCAAAATCTTTCTCTCCCTCTCTCATTCAGTGATTGAAATTAGGGATGACTTCGTAGCTGTTAATTTTTTACTGCTGTTACCTGGAGGGGATCTGAGGTTATAATTGCTATATTTGGGACGTCCTGACAGAGAACTGGCAGTGGTAACAATATTGACATTAATGGCTGCATTGACCTTACTTACAATCAAGGAATTTGAGAAGGTATTCATACATGGAAAATTCTGTATCCAAGGTATTTCATTTCAAATCTTACTTGGTTACCTAACTTATCGAACAATATGTTCAATAGCAAAAAACTTGTCTGGCTTATAGGAAACTACTATGCTCGTAGTGCTTTTAACAATTCATTGACTGTACTCAGGAATTTAAATACTGAATCTGGGGAGCTAAATGCACTTGAGGGAGGTGCAAGAAATGTTACACAGGTGTTGTGGCTACAACCCGCAGATTTCTGTACCTCTAACGTATAGAGCGTCCCAACCTTAGATTGCAGTACAGGGCTTATGTCGCGCACTTTTTCCAGATTGCAGCCGTGTTAACGAAGTTCAGGCAATATACTATTTCAGAATTCTGAGTTTTAAAATATTATATTTTTTATCTTTCTAATTGATATTACAGTTTGTGGAACTTCACACTTCAAAATATGCTGACATTTTGTATTACTTAAAAATAATAAATAATCCTCACTACACTGGAATGATTTCACAGATAAATAGGTAATAACATACACTTCATAAAGAAATAATTATCATCATATACAGTACATTTTAATCACTGTAACTACTGCTGACAAAACGAAAGATTTATTCCATTCCATGGCCGAACTATACAGGCCTGTCCGATCGGCGATCGAAATACGTCGCTACTGCGCAGTGACGTCACTCAGTACCCATACGAGCAGATGTTTACATTGTCTCTAATGGGAGAAAAACGATCAGAGCTTAATTTGTTCGGAAATAAGAAATAACTGGTGTAATAGATAACCAAAACTCACTAGGAAATAAATAACAAGTATATTACCTTCACAAAAAACAAAACGGTAACTTTTTATGTAGTGAAGTACAGTATTTATTTAAGCAATTATGATGTTGGCCGCACAGCTGTTATTGATATCTATAAACAAGACTGTTGTGTTGGTCGGGTCCGTCAAATTTATTGTTTCCCGTTTTTATTTACGTGTGTGTACGTGCGGGAAATTTTAACCTTGACGAAAATTGCGTCTGTTTAGCTAAAACATTTGATGCTGCAACATTAAACTTTAACGTAATAATAGTAAACACTAATTTTTATAACAATATCAGTATTTCGTCGTGCCATTTTACCGATTACGCAAAGAAAATGAACTAGGCCTACTTATTTATTGGTTGTTCTCCGTTTATTTGATACTATTTCATAATAGGACTCAGACAAAATGTTAAATGAAACCCTATATTGCACTTAACTATATTGCTGGTGATTCAAGTTTTATAATTTCCCATCTTGGACTTGTATCATAATAAGAAGCAAAATATATTGAACCTACTTAGAAAAACTAAGTTCTAATATAAAATTATTAGGTTAAAATTAACATAATATTGGACTACCTTACTGGCAGTAGGTTATTTTCAGCTCATTGTTTCTCGTTACATACTATCATTGTCAGCTCGATGACTTAACAAAAAAGTAGCCCAATAAAAATAATTCGTTTCATGCAGACCTTTAGGCTATCATTATGTTAGTATGTATTCACAATAAAGTGATATTTACAAAATGCTTCAATTGTATTAGTTGTTGATTGTATGATTAATTTTGCATTCCTGTTATTTCACCAGCATAGAACCACTTCTATATCCTTAGACCTGCTTGGGATCAGCGGAGGACTCAGAAAGTAATAATAATAATAACCTAAAGCAATGAATGAGTCAGATAACTCAAAATAGATTCAGGACTTCATTAGACATATTAAAACTATTTTTTAAATATAATCCAACTGTAAAAATCACAGATATAATTAAAACTGTACAGCATTTTCAAAAATCAAACAAAGTTTCTCAAGCTACAGTTTTACTGCTATTTATACACAGGCCTAATAAGGCTGTCATTATTGTGCAACAATATAGTTGAAATACAGTTTTGTATGTGTGGTGTAGGAAGTATGTGTATGTAGTTGGTATGTATGTTTTTGGAGGGAAGTGTGTGTATGAAGGTTGGTAGTTGTGTGCCTTAATGTTGGTCTTTTCCCGCGGGAACGATAGCGATGTACTCGGTGGCATTTGTGCATTAAAGTGTGGTGAAGACACAATATTGGCGACGAGGAAAGTGGTAATGCCGTGAAAACTACGAGTTCAACAGGTCTGGCCGTCGAGGCGCATCATGGCGATGTTTCCGGCATTTGGTGAGTTTGTCCCTGGGCGGGATGCA
>PNEQ01001849.1:91354-108199 GCA_003012365.1 Medauroidea extradentata | reverse complement strand
AGAGAAAAAAAATGCGAAACAAGCTGCTGCCTTGTAAGGCATAGCCAATTTTCCCCGGCGCCAAAAGTCTGAATAGGTTTCTAGTAATAAACTTGGGCACAAGAACAAGCGCGAAGACACGTCGTCGTCGGCTAGAATCGCTTCTTTGTCCGGAGGATACAATCTCATCTTGCTGAAACTTCTGCCAACTTACCATTACCCTATTTTTTATTTAAAAAAAAAGCCTGAAATAGGAAGCTTAAATAACGTAACTACGCTACAGAATACTCTGTGCGTCCCAAAATTATAAACTTATACATTTGATAAAATATTTTAATTTTATATGGAAATCTCAAAATATAGATCAACCAGCATTAAAATAAATTCATGAATACCTTTACTTAATTAATTTTGAACAATGAATGAAAGAAACATTTGAAACTTAAATTCGGAATATAAAAACGGGCATTAGTTTTTGTTTAACAGCTAGAAAGTATTAAATTAAAATTAGACTGACGGTTTTGCTGCTTTGGATGACATGAATAACGAATAACTGCGTTCGTTAACTCCTACGGAAAATATTGATTTATGTCGATAGTTCGTCTGTATCCAATGAATTGAAATTTGTATTCAGAACTCTTCTTATTGTAGCTTAAGGTGGTCGTCTGCCCATGGCGGCGAGGGTATGCAGAGCTTCGGTCGTTAGCTGATTATTTTATAGCTGCTCAGCGTACATGAGTAACGTCTGCTTAGGAATAGCGTTTTAGAGAGAGAAAGAGAGAGAAAGAGATTTTGGTCAGCGCTTAACATCGAGGTCTTTAGCGCTGGTGAGGGGTGGCATGAGGTGAGTATGGACCAGCGCCGGAATGAAAGAGCGGGAAACGGGAGATCCAAAGAAAACCCGCGATCAACGGCATCGTCCGGCACGATTACCACATGTGAAAATCCGGGGGCCGACCCCGCCGGGAATCGAACGGGGGATCGCCTTGGTGGGAGGCGAACGGTGTGACTATTCGGCAACCGCGGCCCCGAATAGCATTTGAAGAACGTTACGTGTGTACATACCAATTTCAAGTCTCCCACTTCTCATTAAAGCATATTTTCTATCGGCCTAATATGGCGAAAGTAGGTTTAGCAGTTCTTTAAAATTATAAATATCTTGGAGCAAGAATCTTTTAAGAGGTATATGCGTATACAGTGCGTAAAATGATAGGGTCACAACTGAGTCTCATCCAAGCGCGTTGTCGGCGAGAAGACTGCGCGCCAGTTCAGTGACTTGCTCCTAGAGGCTAAGGAGAGACGCAATGCGCATGCTGTCTCGTCCTTACTGCTTCCGAACTTCTAGGCCTCGAATACTCGAAATACTCTCACCCAGACAGCCACCTTAAAGTATTAAAACTGTGACAACGAAACAACTGTCACGACTGACCGAAAACGCAACAAGTTATACTAATAAGCAGTATTTTTGTTGGCATTTGTCAGGGTATAAAACTGATAACTGCAGAGGTGTTTATGGTAACAGCACGTGTTTCCTTTCAGTTAGATTTCCAGCGCCTATGGGCACCCAGATCAGACGTCTAACAAATCTAGTGATTAATGCCGATGCCCTGCCCTCGGATACGCTCATCATTATGGTGTTAATTTTGATTTATTAATTGGTCTAACGAAAAAATTCTCTTTGCTGGTCATTCTGTTGTAGCGATCCTGATCATGCAAATCTTCTTCTGTACCTCCTATGCACATGATCCACTTGACACTGACGACGTTTTTCTGACAACAAAAATCATTAGTAGATTTCTTAGCGGTCCGAATTTCGGATTTTGCTCCAGCACTTCCGCGCAGGCAATCTAAACAGTTGCACTTAATACATACAATTTCGTATGAAGCTATTCCAAAATGTGGTGGAGTCACTATCAATGTATTTGTAGCCCAAGCATCACTTGGCTGCAGATAGTGAATGCGAGTAACCGAGCAACATGCGGCGTCTGTGACATTTGAACGATTCCTGGATGCAATTTTCCTGTTACGCTGCACATATTCTGCAGTAGGCCTATGATATTTAGACTTACTGACTCGAAAAGGCAAAACCCTCGACTTCCTACGCATTCATCAAAACAACGTTTTGAAAAATTCATGATCTTTTCTTCGTAGGACCTATATAAAACTTCCAATATATAATACTTGAATACATCAATGCATCCTACCGTCATGCTAATTTATGCTTAGAAACTCTTACAAAAATATTTCATTGGGTGATATCTGGAAAAATATATCGGGAATTTTTAAACTGCAGTGCTCAGAACAAACTGCTAATATTTTACCACTTAAATGCTACTGTTTAGCGAGTAACAGAACTTTTGCAGGGGTTCATATTTATCCATAATGTCTAGTTTGTCCATTTGAAATGGGAATGTATTGAGAACGCAAGACATTTCAAGGAACAGTAGCACAAACAGCCCAGAACTGAACTGGGGCTTGTAGATTCAACAAGACTTCTTCATTACCACACCGACCTTGAACAGGGGTCACAATGGAAGCCAGTGGGCGTGTTTACACAGCTGCGTCGAAAATTCTGCGAAGTATGTTCCGCCTCGCGCCGCAAGTAATGCGGCACGTTTCTGCCGTGTCTTCAGCGGCACAACATCTTCTTCCTGTGTGCTCACAACAGTAATTGGCCGCTTCCCTTCTGAACGTTCTGGTGGCTGGCTGCTCGCAAGGTCGCGAGATCTCATCTGGCGCGGCCCTCATAATCATCTTATGGACTACGGACGGTGGTTGGGCAACCATAATTCTGTGGTTTACCGCCATCGTCTCGTGAGTTGTCCTCAGCTAACGTACACAATTTAATAACTTTCCACTACAAACCTGCACCGCACATGTTCAGTGCACGTGATTTCCTATCAACGATTCTCCAGCCAATGTTGAACTGATTGTCATGTTGCACGACTCGTTCCACACACATCACAATACAAGTATGCGATTCTGGTGAAAGCTAGTTATAAATTCTCATTCAGTGAATGGTGTGCAGCGTATATTACAACTCGTAACCGACACTTACCTGCATGACAACAGTTATTCATTAGGAATGGACTATCCTGTAAACATATGGTTTTTAAACCCAAGAGATTATTGTTCTTGGCAGTACAGAGACGTCAAAATATATTACGTGAAGGAGATGCACTTTGTTTAAAAATGACAATCGTCCATGTTGATTCTTGGTTATAGCAACGGACTATTAAATGTTTTACAGTCTCAAAGGTTTGATGCACGTTTCAATTAATGAAATAAGAGTGAGTTGGAAGTTAATATTCGCTGGGACATTCTATTATGCGTGTCTTAATAAGTATCCAAATAAATCGAGCAAAGCCAAGACAAGAATGAAAGCCATCTGCTTAGTAACGGTCGATCCAACATCCACCACCACATGCAGCATAAATAATGCGACAGTTTTCAATCTGAAATCTGTATGAGTTCCATCGATCTGGTGTGGCATGTACTGTAGTAAACGCACTTCCGAGAATACATGGCCATGAATTTCAAATATTGCAGACGGCTGCGTAAGTAAAACACCAAACCTGTAGTCCTGTGATACTGCTGCCTCCCAAGAGTATCGGCTAGGACGTCAACAGAAAAATTCAGGCTGTAGCGTTCAATCAAAATGTGGAATTCCTTAATTTCACACATGACTGTTGCAGTTACTGGAAACGCCTTTGAATGAGAGATGTCTTCTATTTAACATAATAATGCAAACAAAACCAAATAAAGCATTTGTGAATTAACTACTGAGTAGTCTATTGGTGGCCTAAAATAAGATTCTGTATCGCTTGTACTTAATAACCGAATACTGCATAACACTGATTATAAGTCTTCTCTTTTAATTATTTCCCACACAAAAAAAAATATGAATGATTTGTTTAAATTGCATAATCGATTTCACAGTTGTTGGTCAATAGAACCTCTGCGGTATATTCCAAAAGTCCTCATTTTATCTGCGAACCTATGCATTGTGCTGGACACTCATAACAAGCCAATATATTGTAAAGTTTCAAATCTCGGCAACCTTTGACGAATCGGAGCGTTGTCACTTACGGTTTCCTTTCCCCGCAAAACACATTTTGTTTACGAGGAGGTTTAAAAAACACTACCTAAGTACACGTTTCGCCGAAGTCTATTTATTTGTTCACTTAAATAAGAAGAGCAGGATTACGTTCTATCCTTTTGAAAACCAACTCCATCTGCAAGGAACAACAATTGCGGTGAAACGCTTAGACAAGATTTCAACACTGTGTTTGTTTGTATAGGCATGACCAAAAAAAGTTACGTGAGGTCTGGTGTGCGGCGAATTGTTGCATTTTTTCCAATAGCCACAGGTGCACTTTGTCGAGTCACTCACTCCTTTTAGTATCAAGCACGATCGGCTCTCAGGAGAATAGATGATGCATTAAAGTAGAAGATTGGTTTCATCATCTAAATACTGTGTCAAAGGAGCTCAAAGTTATTAATAACTCTGTACCTGAATCCCCTACGTCCTACGATGTACGTGTTTGCCCGAAGAATAGACTGCATGAGAAGTTGATTCGTCTACAAAGAGAAACCGGATAAAAGATCCGGCCTTGACAGGGCAAGAAAGCAAAGGATGATCTATAGCACGTGGTATCCAGAGATGGGCCGTGCACAGCTATCCTACTTGCCCTGAGGCGGCAATTTCGACCCAGTAGCTTTACAGACCCACTCGATTATGGACGGAGGGTGGCTGAACTCAAACGAACTCTTCTCTTCGACGGTGTTCTGCGAAATAAAACTTTGGGACATTTGCCACAAAGCAAAGAGCTTGTGCTTTATTTAGTTAATTGCGAAAGATTCAAAGAAAAGCTTTTCAAGGGGCCTCCCTACCTGCGCCAGAAATGCGTTGCAGCTAGTTGCATTAATCTTTTTTTTTTTTTTTTGACAGAACTACTTAACGCGCATTATATTTTTGTATATCTACGAAAATAACACACACTTCAAACTATGTCGCTACAGTTTAAAAAATTCGGCACGTTTATTTAAAACATCATTTTCGGGCCCCTCAAAACGACCAGATTGCCGTATATCTTTGAACTATGCTGACCAATAATAAAATAATGTGGTCACCGCTTGAAATCTCGTAGGAAAGAGGATACTAGTAAAGCTCTACACGCCAGCTGCGTGGCTTGCGCGGAGAGGTAATGCATTACGTAGGGGGTCTACGTCGGGCAACAGGAACTTTACCGCACTTTACCGCTCGTCGCACACACACAAACGCAGCATATCTACGGAGGCCCTTAACAAATACCATTACAGATTCCTCTCCCAGTTGCTGCTTTGTGTCATGTCGTGTTGCCACCGCCTCTATACTCTGTCCACTCTAAGGTTGCAGCAGAAATAAAAATTTCTAACGAAATAAATCAAAGCATTTGAATTATATCTTGATTCCTCACATTGTGATTGTGCCGTAACACAGTCACCTTGTATTTTTCAATATTTCAAATGAAATTCATGCTGTGCAAATTTGTTTTTGTCATTTACTTGAATAGATTAGCTGCAACATAAGAATGGATAGGGTATATGACCTGGCTGTCGACGAGACGTTAGTCAACCTACCTAACCTCACTATCACCTTCGTTAAATTAATGTCGTATAACAGTACAGTATTTCAAGTACGTTTTCCTTTATTTTGAACATCATACTTTACAATCTGTCCCAAATAGTAAAGGGACCTATTTCAAGTCTATAAAGAGGCTAACATGGTCGCACAACGGACGTAGGCTATATCTGATGTATTTCAGGTGTTTTATGAAATCCTGTAATCCACTTACTTTCGAAACAATACCAAGAGTTTATTTGCTAGTTTGTCTTAGTACGCATTAGCTGACCAACGAAAAGCGCGAACACTTGACGAGACCTCCGATGGCAAGCTCACTCATAAAATACAGGATGCTGCGAGCGAGACCTTCACGTAGCTCACTAGGTCGGGCGCACTTGGCATGAAATAATACGAAATGACTCCTGCTTTTGTCTTGTCTCGTGACTTGATGCGCTGCCGACACGGTAGCTGCGAACAAGATGGCAGATAGCGCGACGTGATACGAGTATCTTGTCACCTTCACAGCCCGCTGGTGCGTACGCCCTACCACCTTACCTACCTCTCATCACGCACAATTCAAGCATGCCGAAAGTAATGCTTGTTACAGTGCACATTAACTTAGTTTACTCCTTTGACGTTGCATAACGCGTATTTAAAATTTTTAGAAATTAATTTGTTTGAATTAATGTTCCCTAGAATACACATTGTATGGCAACTGAGAAAAGTATTCAGACTGAGGTGGTTCATTCGTATGGTGATTATGGAGCTGTATACAGAAGACTTGAGGTATATTAAATAAAATTTTAATGAATTTCCTGCGGACATTAAAAAAACAATAAAATAATATTTTGTAACAAAATAAAAAAATCGTTACAAAACATTTTTCGCAACTACCGATACGGAGAATCAGTAACGAAGTAGCTCAAATGATTAATCGTAGATTTTATTTTCTCTCTCTCTGTTTCTCTCCTTGACTGATTTTGACGTAACATTAAACAAATGTTCTGCGAAGGGCGTTCAGGGAATGTTCATGAACTCTTTAAAATTCTTGCAAATGCTTCGGGAATGCAGCTGCAGCTATACTAATCTAGCCAGGACATGCAACTTCAATCGGATAGCCAGATAACTCCAGTAACCATACCGAGCACCATGTGAAGTTAAAAAAATTTTTTTACATCCGCCAATTGCCTCATCGTGAAGCGTCTTATTTTGTCCATGAAAAAGGGACGGAAAAATACCCGGATTATATTTTCCATTGCCGGATATTCTGGTTTCGGTTTTCATAGGTTTTCGGAAATTAATGTAGGGGAACCTTGGGAGGATTCTTAGTAGCTACAGGGTTAAAGGAGGAAGTACTTGTCAACTCAAATTTATTAATTTTTAGGAACTGAATGTATTTGAGTTTCATTACTGAAATTCTGGCTACTTTGAAGATATCCCGTAAAAAAGTCCGGAGTAGCATATTTATTACTGTGGATTGTTGCAGAAGCCGCAATAGAACTAGTAAACAATTGCTCGTGACGTAAGAAATACTATCATCGCATATTTCAAGCTCTAACGAAGATACATTTTCAGAAATTATACTGAAAGGAAGAATATGATTTAAAATACAGGATTCCAAAATGACGACACTGCTTCCCTTATAAATGGGAAAATAATGTTTAAGAAATCATTTCTCAGTGGATAGGCATACATTTTTAAGTTAACTCTTTGAAACAAAAAAGCTATATGACAAATAACTTAAGAAATACTAATCATATTGTGAAAATCTGTAATTAAAAAAAATGTTCAGCTGTTTAGAAAATCCTTTTCTCTCGTATTCCCTAACAAAGTTTACAAAGAATGAATTTTGTTTGAATGAGGCACGAAAAAAAAAAAACTGAACCGTTAAGAAGTTTCTTTACGAACAAGATAGCGGTGAAAAAATATAACAAATTATTACATTAAAAATTAATCGCTTAGTTATCAAAAACTAAGCATTTGAACGAGTGGACACGAGACCAATCTTACAAACACAGGACGAGTAAAAGGCTTGGTTCTTGAGCGTTTGAGATTATAATATGGTATCAAGCAGAGCAGAAATGCAAGTGTGGGCAGAAACGGGAGTGCCCTGAGAAAACCCATCGGCCAGCGACGTCCGCCATATTTCCCACACATGAAAATTGGTAATGACTCTACCGAGAATTGAAGCTTTGCCGTAGCGGTGTAAGGCAATGTGTCGGACTATTACGCCGATGTAGAAGTAAGTAAACGTAACATCAGTTCATTTGCTAGATTTTCGCAGATTGTTTCCATATTCAAAAAATCAACTGTGGGCAATATACGCACTGTACTGTGTTCGGCTTTAAAATGTTATAGACATGATAGTGAATATTTGTAAAATCTCGATATCGCCAAAATAAAAATAAAAATTGCCTTATCTGAAGAAGTGGGTAGCGATGCCAGATGTTAGCTGCCAAAGATGAATTTCAGTATTTTTCTCTACGATTCGTGATGTTCATTTAAAATATGAATAAGGTACGCTTACGTTCGTAGTCGTTTCCCTAGACTCGCTGAGGTTATGGGGCTGTGGTCGCCGAATGGTGAGACCATTCGCCTCCCACCAAGGCGATCCGGGTTTGATTCCCGGCGGGGTCGGTCCCCGGATTTTCGCATGTGGGAATCGTGGCGGACGATGCCGCAGGTCGGCGGGTTTTCTCGGGGATCTCCCGTTTCCTCCGTCCCTTTATTGCGGTGCTGCTCCGTACTCACGTCAAGTCATACCTCACCAGCACTAAAGACCTCGATGTTGAGCGCTGACCATTATCTCTCACGGTATACACGACTATGCAGAATGAGCACGCATCCACTTACCGCATGAATATTTAAACTGCGCCCATTGTCTGCACACCTGGAAATCCGAATGAAACTGAGCGAGCGAATGCTGTAATCCTGATACATATATTCAACACAGCTACACGGAGCTCATTAACATTGACGTGAAATGTCAAGTGGGAACAACCGGGTTTGTTATATGCGTGAAATCGGATTCTAGCATCACCTAAACAACATTCGTGTGTTCTGTAGTCCATACGAGCTTTCGTGTAAAATATCCTTCCAAAAATAACTAAAAAAACACGTTAAATAAGGAGTATAAATTGCGTCGGAAATTAGTCCTGCAATCAAAACTCTTAGACTACCGAAATGTAATAGTTACATGTATGGCCAACGATAATTTTTCAGACTTAATAGATGACTAAACATTAAATCGGTGTTAATTTAATTTAAGACTTTTGAGTAGTTTTGGGTTACACTGTGCCAATATGTATTTATCATCATTTACGCAGCGAGAAATGTGTCTAAAAATAATCCTCAATAAAAATATTTATTTACCTCGATTACGTAGTGTACATACTGGACAAATTTGCATGAAGAAGTCTGCGATTTTTCGTTATAAACGTACATCAAAACTGAAATTAAAAACTGTTTAAATTAAAAAATGGCGCCGTTGGAAAAATTTTTTTGTTTAAAAACTGAACTTATTAAAAAAAAAAGTGTAGTCTATCAATGAAGCTATTTCCTACCGACATTTTAGTAGTCCGTGGCTGCTGTAGTTTATTACAAACTAGAAATCTTCTTAGACTATATACCTCAGTATTTCCTGTTTCTCTAGGAGAAGCAGTAGGGTGATTAATTACGTAACCTGATTACCAGCATGGGACGGTCAGACAACTTCAATTCCCCGACAGAGTTATGAGAGAGCTCGCCCCGTCTAGCCACTTTTTTATTACATTAGTGTCCACCTGTCCACACATAGTGTTGAATGGCCCCGTTACAACGACACACCGAGTTGTTTACAGCTCACAAAGTGACCGCTGGCCTTTCGCTAACCTATTTTCGGCACCAACAATCTCTTGTGCAAATGACTGATTCGGAACACGACTCAAGAGTGCTGTTTACAACTGCACGTACCAGTGGCCATTTTGGTCACGGACGACAACCGCCGTATGTCACAATGTTTTAAGACTTCTTTCAGTTTTATTACCCGAATAGTTTACATAATAAGGTGTTATACAGCAAGTGCCTATTGCAATTATACGCTTACAAAGGAAAATTGATAAAATAATGTTTTAGGTTCCGAGTGCTAGGCGAGTCACGTAATCTTTGACATTCCTACATTTCCGAAGGACAAAAAAAAACCTTCATGTCGCTGGTAAAGGGACGAGTTTAGGTATGGCGCTCGTTAGTTTGTGATATGTTTGCATGATTACAAAATCGATAAACCACTACTGGCGAAACCAGCTAACGTTATAGGTTTCGCCTCTACGGACCAGACGAAAATTTCGGGTTCGTGTCCTGGTTTAAATATTATTTGAAGTCACTATTGTCTGAGAACATTTTTCTTCAATAAACAGTCGCACTCAGAATATGTAAGTTTTTGTGCTGATGTCAGAATAAACATAGAACTATAAATAACCCTACATAAAATGCAGAAAGATATAAGAAAAAATGAGGGTAGATTTTCTCGTTATGAATGTATATCACAACTAAGGATTTGATTTTCGTAATAATTAAAAGGTAATGATTATTCAGCCCGGAATGAAAAATAGTGCAGTACATAGGTAAACGAATCCGATGAGTTTTCTGGATTAAAAAATGCTGGCGGTGAATCGCTCTCAAATTTCTACGTATACGTTAAGAATCCTTGATCCCCCATTAAGGCAACATGACGAGGGAAATTAAATATATTGCTCCGTAGAAATGTAGACCGTTCTGTTCTTAGCACAAACTGCTATACATTATTGTGCACCTAACATTAAAACAAAGAACACATTCTATTTACCCAGTGTTTACAATGACCTCGTTACTGACGCTATCTAAAATGTAACAGGAAAATATGCACATAAAAATATGGGGAGTCTCTTTCTGTGGCAGCAGTTTTTTTACAGGAATTCACGTACAATACGCTTTTTTATGAAATAACCGTAGAAATTCTTTTAACATTGGTTCGTCATTTTGACTTATTGCTACAAGCCTGGTAAGCAGAGTCCTTAATGGAAACGCGGAATTGTAACTCTCTTCGGAAACAGAAAGGTTCGTAAGGCAATACGTGTGTTTCGCTAACAAACATCTCTACAAATTAGCCTATACAGAGATGGTAGATTTGTTTTGAAAGATAATATTTTATGTATGAGGCTGTCGCTCATAAAAATAGTAGTGGCGCGTAATAAACACAGAACGATTCTTTCTTAAAACGTAGTAGTATAAAACACACACGAGTTACAAAGAATGTACAAAGACGTTGGACAAAATTTACAGCTGTCGTGTCACATAATGCATACTAATAACGCAGACAGTACTGCGATGGCAGAGACCTCTTGCTGGGAGTACGAACATTACAACTCCAGCGGTTTTAACGTCGACAAATCAAACGCCACTAAAGATCTTCAGCCATATGACTGTTACTGCTCCCAGTCGAAGTAACAAGCGGACAGAAAAATTATGAACCGGCTCCTGCTCTAAACTAGTAATGACTCAAATAAAAACCCCCACTCGACGTGTAGCTCTTGAACATAAAAATATACAATTGAGGACTTGGGTGGATTCATTACTTAACACGTCTTAAAATGTTAGTCCATCATCAACTGAAACTCTGAATTTCCAAGTTCGGTTCTAGTCTCCTTAAGTATAGGTTTTCTTCCAACAGTAACACGTGAAGCTAGAAGAAAGTATTTAAGTTGGAGTACATTCATTGGTCAAAATAAAAAAAAAGTAAAACATTTTGTTTGATTTCCTCAAAACTCTATTACTCGACACCCGGGTCCTTAGTTTAAAACACAACAGAAAAAATTAAAAATGTGTAAAATTTGTAGACCAAGCACTGATCCGTGAGGAGAAAAAAAATTCTGTCCCTAGTTCATTATTTTGTTAAGAGCATTCGCATTAAGACGAGTAGTCACCTTAAGGCTCGGTTCCAGTCACCATATTTAATTTTATTATTTTTTGGCTTCTGAGAAGAAAAATGTTGAATCGGTGACTATACCGCAAATTCAATTTTTCTTGAGCTACAGTAAAAGCATGGCAATAGAGCTAGTAATGTATAGTTAGGTCGCAATTTGTCGGGCAAGTTATGAATATAAAAAAATTTACCACGCAGATTGCAGCGTAATTATATGTTAACTGCTAAATCGCAACGTCTGTACTGTAGCGAAATATAAATAGAATTTGAGGTATAATTGCATATTTAATATTTTTCTTCTTAGAGTTTAAAATAAGCGAAAAATAATAAAATTCAATTTGGCGTCTGAAACCGAGCCTTAAGAGGAGTCCTTCGCGGTGTCAAATTTCCACCTTTGACGCGTGGTAACAGCGTAGCGATAAGAGCCAGTGTCCCACGCTTGACGAGAAGCGTATCGCCTCTATTCGCAGCGCGCTAAACTGGCGTGCAAGGTTTCCGTTGTAGTTTTTTTACTATGGGACTTTAAGCGGTGGCCCCAATATTTTATTTTTGAATAGTTTGAAGTAAAGACCAACGCATGCTTCTCGTTTTGCGCTTTACGAATTCAGGTAATATTTTCGGAGTTACAACAGTCTAAAAAACCCGTTTTTAGCCATTTTGAGAGGCCCGAATATCATGTTTCTAGCAAGCGTGCTGAATTTTTGAAAAAAAAGAAGCATGGTTTCAAGTGTGTGTTCTTTTCGTAGGTAAACAAAATATGAATAAGTTAACCGGTTTCGCGTAAAAATGTATGCCCGTGACACGCTGCAACGCCGTCCATGCGCCAGTCGAGGACTCCTCTTAACGCAAACACTCCGTCGAACGATTCGAGACTGCATAGCATTCGCTTCAGGGACAATAAATATTCTTAGAGTTAATTATTTCATGACAAACCTATATTACAAACTCATATAGGACTACATTTCTACTACGACTACTAATGGGTTGCAGTCCATTAGAAACACTGTGGGGAAATTTACGCGAAAAAATCAACTTGGAAGAAAACAAGTACCGATTGCAGTCCTACCTGGTATGGAATGACATTGGCAGTCAGCAGCCAACTTGCGAATTTTTCCTACCTTTAGCTATTGGACTTTATGAATAAAATTGATCAGATAATCTTGATGTTTTTTTAAGCTTGATGAAGAAACTCTCACAGTATCAGCACATTCACAATTTGATCTGACTAATAAAACTATTTAGTTAGTTTTGGGGTAGGCCTACGTACGGGTAAAGCCCATTTTATTTACACAAAAGCAGGAACCTGCTAAGTTTTTTTAACATTTCAGCATCTGTTCAACGTCATTTATAAGGCCTACTTCCTAGCAGTCTGCTAATTGCTGTGTTTTCAGAAGTAATTTTTACAATTAACAATTTTTAGCGGCGTATTAACATCAGAAGAGCATCAACCGTGTGTTGACATTTGAGGACTTAACATTCAAAAGAGGCCAAAACATTAGGTCGAAGACATACCTAAAGTGCAATCTCCTAGTGATATTCATGCGCGCCGTACAACAGCACAATTATATGGTTGGAGTAACATCAATGCATTCTAGTTCATTGGCAAAATATATATATTGATGTTCATAAGTGTTTTGTATTAATTACCGTTCGATTGCTCCTATTTACTTCTTACCTATTGAAAAAAATATGTGAACGCATTTGGATAATTCCTTGTTCATTTGTTTGTAACAATATACTGTTTCCGTCATTATCTCGAAACTTACCTTTTCGCACTTAGTCCCTTATGAATGTTAAGTCCTTATTTGTTATTACTGCCCTGGAAAATAAGACGAAAGTGATAACTTTACACGTGAACCACTCATGGCGGTTTTAACGGCAATGGTACGCGCGACAAAAAAAAAAACGCGTTAAACCTCGACCTTATTGACTGTTCTATACATACAGTACAAAAGAAATGTCCTGACCGTGGCAACTAAAAAGCGTGATAGCGAGAATGCCCGTGACAGCTGCGTCAGTTCCGTATTTAATTTCGCAGATAAAGCTAGACCTACTTTTACTGCAAGTTCCGTATCTTCCGCATACGCAGTAGACTGTTCGAAGATAAGACAGGTGCTAGTTGAGTGCCTTGCGCTTAGAAGCGATTCTGCAAACGGTAAGCGAGCAGGAGTTATTAAGCGCGTACACTTCCAGGCCCCAATCGCGCTTATTGTAGTCGAAATACACGCAAACTAGATCAACAACAGTGTGATATTATTGAACGTGTCGGGATACAGATGCCAGGATGTAACTTCGTCTTTATGAAGAAGACTGGGCGCCAAAGCCCTAGAAAGTATTTTAAAGCCATCTCCACTATAGGTTTTCTTTTTCAATGACATACGCTAGTGCTTCAGTTAAACGCGGCGTCTAAAGGTAATAACTTTAAACGAAATACTTTTAAGCTGCTATGAAGGCCTTGTTAACCCATGTATCAAACTAAAAGAATCCTATATCAAAGTTTAACGTACAGTACGATCTCCTGAACTTGACGATACAGTAAAGGTATGAAACTTTTTAGCCTCCGCGAATGTCGCACACACAAATTTTTTGAACGCTGTCCGTTCCGTTGCTTTGCTGTTGTAACGGTTACCAAAATCCCCGCGTGGAGGACGCATGGGTCTATACCACGGTCGTAGAAGAACAGGTCTGTACACTCGCCTATCTACCAATGTATTTTGCTTGACCCCCTTGTTGTTTGGCTGTAGTTCAAGTTACCGAGAATGTTGTACTTTTTGGCGCTGTAATCCGGGCTGTCGGACTCAAAAACTCCGCCCACTTTTTTCCATTGCTAACATTATAAAGTAAATAAAGATTTCTGGAGCCAAGATTTTAAATTGTGAGTGAAGGAAGTATTTCATACATTGATAAAAAAATACGTTTTAATAAATTGTTTATCGTAGCGGGAGGGAAGTGGGCGGAGTTTGAGCCGACCACCGTAACTGCAGCGCCAGAAACGTATAGGATTATCGCGAACTTAGTGAACTACAGCCAAACAGCAAAGGGGTCAAGTTTCCAGGCGAGAACTGTTCTTCTGCGGCCGTGGTCGAGACTAAAAAAAAAAATTATATTCTGGCCTCAGAGACGTTAAGAGTGCATGGTATATAATTCAGCGTTAAAATAATCAGTTCAGAATTGTAGGTTTCCTAAAGCCAATTCGCGAAGAAAAAAAAAACAGAAATCCTAGACAATAGTTTTTGCCAACATTTTGACCAAAAAATTTTCTCGAGTAACATATATTTGAAGAACAATCTCTGACGCCGAAATGACTTCCAAAAATTGTAGATCTCAATTGAAGAATTCAGCGCTTATTTATCTACACGGCCTCTTAACACATGATTATTATTTAGGATGCCGTTATTACATTTTAAGTGACAGAAAAATACTAGCTGGCTGTAAGAAAAAAAAGTAACAAGAGCATCAAATGTGTTATTTTTATTGCGAACCGCCTATAGATAGTCACGTGTATGCAGGAAGAGACACATTACGGTACTGTGGTGCAAACATTAAAGCTGACGTGGCGTGATATGGGAACTCGCCACAACAGAAAACTTATTTACATGAAGCGAAGCAGAGAGATTTAAACTGACTGACAGTAAATATAAAGCGAGTCTTTCAGAAATGCTCAGTTCACCATGATACAAGTATGAAAAATGAATACAGTACGTTGCAAAAATTGCATGTTAGTATTTTGGAGGCACATTCCTCACATCTAGAGTAACAAAAAAAGTCATATGAACAGAGGTATAAAAGTGTGACGTTCTGTACTACAGTACATGACGTACAGTGAGCTGACTGGATCAAGTTACTGTAGGACGCCATCGCAACTATTGTTGGCAGCTACGTGCCAGACAAGACGCAGGCCTATTTGGACGGTACGTATTCTGACATGTAACATTCCACAGTACACGTCACGGTTCACTCACTGTACGTCACGTATTGCGAACTGTGGCGCAGAAACAATGCATTTGCAGACCAATATCCATGTTAATATTTTTTGTTCCTCAAGCCGTGAGGATTGTTCCCCCAAAATATTGCAGGGTGGCCACTCATTGCAACAAAACATTCCCTGGTTTTTTCCTGATTTCCCTGACAAGAAAAAAAACTGATTTTTCACAAGCATGAAAACAACATTTTGGCATTTTATTCAACAAATGTTCCAATAAAGGTAAATATTTCAAACGCTACTGCCAGTGAGCTTCACAGAACAGTCAGCAGAAATGACTACGAAATTGTCAATGGAGTATGATCACCACTCCGTGACAGCAATTTAAATTCTATAATGCTCTCAAAACTCATCATTTTCCTTCCTATGACAAATTTACGGAAGTTCACAATGAACGAGGAAAGTAAATTCCCTGAAACCAACAATTCCATTATATTTCTAGGAGCAACAATTTTTCTGAAAATTCCAGGTGTTTTTTATAGGTGGGTGGCCACCCTGTATTGACATGCAATTTTTCAGCATCTGTATATGTTGGTAAGATGGATGGATACTGACCTCTTGAGCGGGTCGACGAAGAGTGCCACCATGCCGGTCGCGACGAGCACGCAGCACAGGTATATGCCGCTGATCTCGTAGATCTCGGAGTCGGGCGGCCTCTCCAGGTTCTCGTTGCCGTGGGTGGTCATGACGCAGAAGTTGGCGCCGCAGAACTCTAGGTCCTCGGCCGTCTGCTGCGTCGCGTTGGGGTCGACGGGTCCGCCCTCGCCCGCCGACAACACTGTCGAGCACACACACAACTACTTACACCATCTCGCCGACAACACGCATATAGGCACACGACAAAAAGTAACATAATGGGTAGTTTTTATCGAACTAGTTTTCTCTTTTGGCTTTCATGGTGACAGAGTTGGTGGATGTTTACTGAGGAAACTGACAACTAACGTTACATTTACAATTTCTAAAAATACAATTGAGATACAAACAAATCGCAGTATTGCTCGTGTAATGAATGGCGCTTCTCAATGCCTGGTTTAAGATAATCATCAAAATTGAACGGTGTTAAGCATCAACAGAATACGTGCCAATTGTTATATACACTGAGAGAAAGAATTGTTTCATTATACTAAATATATTTGTTTGGGTGATGTTTGCTTCAACTAAACAATATTTTGTTGGTAAGACCAAGCTTGGAGTCCTCCAAACAAAATTAATTATTTCCCTCGACCAAATTATTCATTTAAACGCAATTTGTTTGTGCCAAACGTATATTTGGTTACTACAGGACGTCGAATAAATATTTTGTGTAAACAAACAACTCGTTACAACTTGTCAACAAAATAA
>PNEQ01001849.1:57836-90354 GCA_003012365.1 Medauroidea extradentata | reverse complement strand
TTTACTCAACGAAATATTTTTATGGCCAGCTAAATATTTGGTACTGCTAACAAAATTCAGCTGTTTGCCTCAAACAAATCGAGGGAACAAAATAATTTGGTACGAGCAAACAAATATTTCTTTGCCCCTATACAAACAAATGATTTGGTTGATTCAAACAAATTTTGTTTGCACCAACAAAATTTTTTTCTCAGTGTACGTATGTATAAAATATTCTTCAGCTTTGAATCACTTCTATGAAAAGTATTTTGATCCTATATCCTGTTATAAATATCGACTTTATAGGATTAAAACTTTTTTGTAAATTTGTTTCACAAATTTTAAAAATTTAGCATGTTTACTGAAACCTTACAATTGGTGCCTAGTCCACAAATGCATAACACCGTCCAATTGTAGGACTGGAATATAGCAGATGGCTTCATTAAAGGTCTCTAGTCTATTCAACGAAAAAATATATTGTTTAATTTAGCTAAGTTCCCGAAATGTGAGTGAAATTGGAATATTGTTCATCCATTTGTATCTCTAGTAAATTATCCATTCGTTTAGAAATACCAATTGTCCATTTTGCTCTATAGTAGACTGGCATATGATTTTCATTTTTAATTACTATAAGTAATTAATTATGAAAACGAATGAAACTATCATACTAGCCACATAAACGATTATATACACTAATGTTTTCAATGCTACGTGGCTTTTTCTACATGCACGTACTTCCCGAGAAATGGTAAGGTAATAACGTATGTCGCTCTATGTTGCATATAATAACATTAGTTATTCTGTGATATTGAGAAAAGTCGGAAAATTTTTTAATACTGATAACTCGACACTGTTTTGTATTTCTTTTGTTTCCAACTTCACGGGTATTTAGGAATTTTCTCATTCTCCCAAACAAGAGCAGCATGTAACAAATGTTATATGCGTGTTTCGATCGTACAGCAGCAATAATGAAAGAATTATTCGTTAACTAACACAACAGTGCTAAACTATCTGCACAGCAGATTTTTCCTAGTATCCCGTTCAGGGTGTCTGTTGAAATTATGTTTTGGAATTCCATGACTTTCTCATGTTTTCCAAACATAATTTTGTGATTTTCCCTTGTCTTAGTAAAGAAACTCGTAATTACAAAACACTGATAATGATAACGTATTGGTAGGTTACACGATAGGTGGGCATCACAACTACAGGTTTGTCAGTCTTCTGAACTGGGCACTCACGAGAGTCTGCTGAATCCCGAGGAATGAAATGAAACTATTACGAAAAAATAGAAAATCGACGAAATGCGAACGGGGGAATCCTGAGAAAACCAGTCGGCAACAGGTTAGCCATTTAATGTGCCAATGGAAAAAAGGACGTATCCTTTGATTAACCTGTACAACATACAATATAAAAAGGCCAACTCTCATTGGTCAACTCAACAGCCAATTGGAAGGAGCTTTCTCTACAACCAATTAAAAGAGGTCTAGTGGCTGAACTAGTAGACACCTGCAACATTATTTTTACATTACCTACTGCAACGCGATTTAATTTTGGTACTGTATGTTAGTCATAGCTCAACCTCAAAAGTTAAAATAGAACATTTTTTAAATTACTGCCAACTATTCATCCATCTCCCATAACGTAGAATGATCAAAATTATACTGTTACTGTACAGGTATAGTGGATAAAAATACATCGCGGATATCAACTACAAGTGTGAAATCAGAAAAAAAAAAAAAAAAAAAAAAAAAAAAAAAAAAAACATAAATAGGATTCTTAAACTTTTTAATTTTCCAGTAAAACACAATATGGTAAGTACGAAAAATAAGGATTTTGTTCATATATGACCTCAAAAGTACTAGGGACACTTTGCCCATTGCTAGCATGCCTCAGAGAAAATTTTCTGATCACAGTAGATGCAACGATTGGACTTTTTTTTCTACTCTGTCTGTACTTTCTAGGATAACTGTATACAAGGTAAGTAAGGGGGAAAACGTGCCCAATAGCAGCGGCAACAAAATTAAAAGATGAATGAAGGCAGTAACGCCGCAGATTACTGATTCCGTTCCAGTTCAGTGCGCTTAGGAGTCCAGCGAGATGATGAGTTCCTGATACTTTTTCTTTTTAATTGCGAGAGCAAGAGGTATCATGGACGAGGAAGAGAGGTGAGGAAGGTGGGAGGGGGTCTAACACCGATGTCGGTCGCCTTCAGGAGAGACGTCGGGCAATTCGCCTCGCGGCCGAAATTAAAGTTTTTAATGGGTACTTGCAGCTGACGTCTTTGCGCAAGGGGCCGTTCGTCGTGAAAGGTCAGTGATACAATTAAGGCGGGAGCAAATAGAGCGGACAAGTGTCCCCCTCTTTTTTTTTTTCAGCCATTCTTACTCACCGCCCCAGTAATTAAACAAAGGAGCTGCGGTGGTGCCACTGGGGCAATTTAACCCAGCCCGTAAACGACACAAGTCGTAAACAAACTGCCGCACTGCAATAAAAATAGACAGTTCCCGCGAAATTACAGGGAACCAGAAGGGGAAAAGGGGAGGGAGAATTAAGCACAATAATGCCGACGGTAAATTATCTTTCGCGATAGACAGTCACAATGTTTAGTGCTAAAAGACTATTTCAATAGGAGCAAGAGACCGCCGAAATATTGCAACAGCGTCTACAATTTTATGATCGCTCTGAACTGGGTCTTGGTAACGTAACCAAGACGTACTGTGTTCAACTAACATTTGTGTTGGATAATTTTGAGTTTAGGTGTTTCATACCTTCTCACTACTGTGGTGGTACAGCGATACTGCGTTAGATGCTGCCCTAAACCCCTGATATTTTCTAAGGATTTTTGACAATACCGCTTGTATTGCAAATACGACGTTTTTGAAAGCGTACACGGTCGCAGTACTGAGGAAAAAGTGTGTGTACGAGAAGCCTAAGCTAAAAACAATATAAATGACTTAACCAGTTACGTTTATCTAGACTACGTGACTGGACATAGTTTACAGTGGAGTTCAAAACTCGCGACATTGAATACAGTTTATCGAAGGCGTAGTGATATCAGCACTGTCCGAGGTTATTATTTCTTTAAAGGAAGGATTGCTGCGAGTGGAGTGGTGATGTATTCGAAACATAATAAATTGAAAGATGCGCTAATATTTAAATTTCCACGTTATATATGTCATTAGGTAGACCGGATCATTGTGTTCAGTCATACGTAATTATGTTCCTGAGCATTTTATCTTTGTGTTCCACTAACGTAAAAGCAGAAAAAGTAATGTCGGAAAAACAATTTTCGGCATAAAAAAATAAATTTGGCGCTTTCAAAGTGCCGCGTCATGATTAGTGAAAACAGAGTGGATTATACTCGACAGAAATATAAATTAATTTGCCGTTGTTTCTATCACCTTTAAAATATATTAAGTATAAAAACATTTAGCTATCAAACATACCATAGGTAAAATAATTTCTCACAAATGATGTAACGTTTGACCACCAAGATTATTGAAGTTAACAATCAACATATTGCCTGGAAATAATGAAATTGTGAATTAATTACCATATTTTTGTTAATATTTAAATTACAGTACACGTATTTGCATACACGCGCACACAAACAGCAACTGGGGTGCAAATATCTCTCGCAGTCACTGCTAAAAATATAGTTTTGTTTGCAAGAGGCGCAACGCGAACGTGTGACGGGTGCTAACCACAGTTGCAGAGAAACTGGTGAGGTAACTAGCACAAGATGGCGACGTTTCCGAGAAGAACGGTACTTGGACGCTGCAGCGAGGTTCACTCTGCGAGAGCACGTCCTGAACGGGACGCCGTGAAGCTACCACCTGACTACACATGCGCAAACCAAGGTCGCTGCTTGTCTTGCGCGACGTACTGACGGGTCCGTTCCGCGAACTGTCAGGCAGGTGCGAAATTGGGTTTACTCATCTGGCCAACCGCATCTACTTAAGGGTGCCGCCTATCCACGCGTGAGAGGCTCAAAAGCGACGGAGCTGTAAGGTCGGCCTTGAAGAGCGCATCAAATGCCGCGTCGCCTCAACGAGCCAAGCGCTGAACTAGCGTGCAAGCTTCCCGCCAAACGGTTTTTACTATGGGATACTAAGCCGTGACCAAATAATTTTATTGGTGGAAAGTCTGCAAGTTCAGTGTAAGTCGCAATCTGAGTTTTACATACATCCGGTTAGTACATTTTGAAGTACGGAAGTCTGAAAAGGTCGTTTTTATCCATGTTGGAGGGCTTAGAAACAGTGTTGTAACGAGCGTGGCGTCTTAACAACGAGGTTCTGACTTTGTCTGAAGTTTATTTTACTTTCGTACATTGGCACAATGGGTGCACGTGGAATATTTACGTAGAAAAAAAACTTGTTTACGAACACGCTGCAACGTATTTGAATCATAGGGTAGGCGGCAGTCTTAAGGCGCTTCACTAGATAGGCTGCGTATGTGTGTGTGAGGCAGGAGCGGAAAGGTTGCTGTTGACCGACGTAATACATTATCGCCTCTCCTCGCAAGCTACTAAGATGGCATGCAGTGCTTTACTATTATCCTTTTTCCTATACGACGCTAAGCGGTGACAAAATTATTTTATTTGTGGCCAACATAGTTCACAGTCTAACCCTTGTTTCTATAGTTGTGTTTTTTTCGAATCCGGTTGTTACTTTTACAAGTACGGCAGTCTGAAGAACCAATTTTTAACAATTTTTAGGGGTCCGAAAATGATGTTTTTAACAAGCGTACAACATTTTTGAAACTATAGCGACATAGTTTGAAGTGTGTGTTATTTTCGTAAATAAACAAATGTAATGCCAGTTAAATAGTTTCGCCAAAAAAAGAATAGTAGCAACTCACTGCAACTAATTTCAAGCGCTGGTAGGGAGGCCCCTTAGTGGACCTGGCGTGAGACGTGCTGTAGCGTGGTAGGCCTACGGAAAGTATTTGTCCATGTATAACTGTTAAAAATGTTTCCAATGAGTTTATCTACGAAAAGAAGACACACTTCAAACTGTGTCACTATTATTTCAAAAATGCTAAACATGACGTTTTCACGTTGCTGTAGCTGAGAAACTATCAGCCATAATCGGGAAACCAAATCATAGAAACCTGCATTGGACTTTACCAGAAATTTCTACAAAAAAATTATTATAGCGCTTTAACATTATACAAATTCCTTCTATGTTAATCACCGAAGTTTTACGTACGCATTGCCTGATAACTCTGAAAAGGCGAGAATATATTCATAGTTTAAAAATTATGCATGAATTATTGATTGTATAGTAAATATTCCTCATTCCTCAAATTTTATGGTATGACCGCACAGGGCCTTAAATGTTTTCAAATAATTCTGTTTAAAAGCAATTCAGTTCCGTATCCGCGAGAGGTAATGCGAATAGACTATCCTCTACACCACCGCGGTCCCTACTGGCTGCATTAAGCTCTTGGTTGGCTGCAAAACGTCCGGTGTAATCTCAATTCACGGCAGCCACTGCGTTCATTGTCCCGCACAGAGACTGCGCAGTATTGAGAAAACACCGGTGTAATTTGAAACTGCTCACCACACACCAATGATCAAGTCCCTTCCTGTTCCTGTTTCTCCCAGACGCTCGGTTCCGTCTGACGACCACGCTGTTGACGAAACGCTAAGCCAAACTTTACTCTCTTTGGTGCAACTTCAGTAAATATCGACAGTTCTCAGGGCATTTATTTGCATGACCTTATGTCAGCCACAGTACAAGACAAAATGTAACGTACGTATGGTGAAATTAATCATCATTTCAGAACCGTTCCAGAACAAAAAATATCGACTCGTTTTTGCACCAACATGTATTGACTTGATCACGTGCCATCAAAGAGGCCTTGGTAGAGGTACATGTGTGAAAGGCGGGTAGAGTCGGCCAAGGTCTGTTAAAGGAACCGAACCATCCTAACAGTTGCCTTGAGTGATTTCGGAACAAATTGGATAACCGAAATCAGAATGGCTGCAGTCGGGAATCCAACACTGGTTCTCCCGAATGCGAGGCAAGTATTTTAATACTGCTCCGTCATGCTCATCCTGTACAACAACAACAAAAAAAAAATAAGTGTCCATAACCATCAAACTTTACAGAAGTTATATATAAGGCTAAAATGGGTAGGTAAAACCACAGTAAGTATAATAAGTACTACAGGTAAGGAAGATCAACGTTATTAGTTTGACAAGGGACAATTTCTTCCGCTAGTAGTGCTGTTATCGGCAAGCGGATTGTTTCATACTGGTGTTTATGCAGATGACTTCATATTTCGGCGATGTTCGGCTAGGTACAAGAGTTCTCTTCCAGTATGAAACAGTCCACTTACGGATAACAGCTCAATTAACGTCGGACATTTTCCTTCGCCAAACTCGTCCATAACAAATTCGAACATCTTCCGAACCTGCAGTAAAATTAACCTTAACCAGAGTGACAGCACGTCCAGAGACAACCGGCCAAAGTCACACCGGGAAGTCCCGGTTGATCAGTGGTTGGCATGCTGAGATTGCAACAGCCCAGCTGTTCACTACTTGAGACGTTCGCTTGCTTATATTTTCGTTCTGCCGCGCGAGCCATGCCCGATGGAGGGGGCCGACGGCTACCTCTGCAGCGGGCGCTACGGTTAACTTTCTACTCTTCATAATGCGCCGCCCCCGGGGGGTGACGCAACCGCTGCAAGCTGTCTATCCCACATTACTACAGAATGTCTGAACCCAATTCTAGACAGCGAGAATCTCCAATTCACAGTGGCAAGAACACACACGACATCTGGATTTAACTTCCAACGGATTTGTTGGAAACTGGAAGAGTTCAGAAAGTGGCATGTCTTGCATGATAACTCCGATAACCCTTGAGGAAAGTCCCGCGTAAAGGCTCAAAAGGCAATCCAAACGAGGAGGGGAAGGTTTTACAACGGCATGCGATGAAGAGGCTAGGCGAAAAGAGAAGCACAGCCATACCGTGCATTGCATTATTTTTGCAAGTAAAGATGCACTGTGGTCAAAAAGAAGGGAGTGCTAACCTTCAGGCCATAAAACGTGTATGTCCCCTGCACCGAATGCATGAACACAGAAACGGGGGGTGATTGGACTTGCAATTCAGAATTGCGAATGTCATGAACCATTGAGAAATAAACTACGAACGAAACTGTTTGCTGCCCGCATCGGAAGAATGTTTGAAGACTATGGAGGCATTTCAGTTAGTGGAGGGGATAGGTTTGAAGCGAATAAAAAAACTGACACGAAGACTTGTAACGTGGAAAAGGCATCAACAGAAATTTTTATATCAAGTAAGGCATGTACCCTGTATTACGTTCACAAGCAGAAAACGACACACGATTAAAAAAATATCACGTTTTGAAGACTAATATGGGAAAAAAAAAGTTTTTTATTAAGTTGACTTCGTAAAATATACATTTGGAGTTTACCTCTTACGTAGCAACATTTATGTTGAAAAATAGAGGAACTACGTCAATTGTACGAAAGTAAAATTAACAACCGGAACCTTTTAATGTGAACAGTGCATAAGGGTTCGGCGGGAGCGCATTATACTGACCTCCGGGTTGTAAAAATTGTATTAAAAGAATGTACTAGCACGCTGCCATCACAATGTCAATCCGAACCACAATATTGCGGGGATCCTGGATAGCCAAGCAAATTGCAGTCGAACTGAAACAAAGGATCCACTTGGTTCGTCGTGCTGGTCTGAACATGCATATTTAGTAATGACCAACAACAACTAAAAAATTTCACTAATTTATATCTCATCTGACGTGGTTTATGACAGCTTCTCCTTTCTAAATGCATGCTTCAGTGTTGGCATTTTAATACATGAGGCGTTTTCCTAATAACGAAAAATACCTTCGTTATACTGATAATTGTTTCTACCACTGCACAAATCTGATCGTTTCTCCGTATGAACTGATTAATGCAACAGTTGCGTACTATATGGAAAGACTGTCGACTACCAGCATAACACACCAACGTAACACAAGAGTGGTGAGTAATAACTATAGCTGAATACGGTGACAGACGAAACTTTTGTACGTCATAATAACGACTTTGCAATAATCCCACACAAAGATTCATGTGTCACCGGAATGCTGCTGCATATCAAAAATAAAACATAGGCAAATAGACACAACGTTCGTATCATGATGTAGCCGATGAAACTCTTTCCTTAAGGTGGGTCACTAATGCCTTACGTGCAGTAAACTTCGCTTGTTTTAATAAAGTAGGGTAAGTGAGCTTTGCGTCTCGTCGACAAGCGACGTCATTATTTCAGACGGTGAACAACTCGACACGTTAGGGAATAGAAGATGAAGCGGCACTCATCCTACCATTCGCATAGAGCGATTTTAGAAATAATAGAATCGAACCCGGGTCACTCCGAATGCGAGTCCAAAGTGTTACAGTTGTATAGCCTTGCTTGGTTTTGTGTTTGATGTTTTAAGTAAGTGTTCAGACAGAGGCAATTCAAGGATAAACACGCGAATGCGGCAAACTACAGTCGATAAGCGAACGAGCTTGAAATTCTGAGGCCAAAATGTGATGAAAGGAACAGCACCTCCCACAAAACACAGCCGGCTTGCTCACTTGTGCGTCGTCACTGGAATGTGTAAATTTGCCAAACAGAGCGTGAACGGCAGTAAATACTAACTTTCTACTTCGCGAGGAATGTTAACGCTCTCACAATATCTGAGGTGATATAATAAAGTGGGCGAGAAGGCAGCAGGTTAAAAAATAATATTCTCAGTGTAATGCCTGCATTCCAAGGAAGAGATTGCTATGCGCTCTTCCGTTGTGCATATATATATATATATATATATATATAGGACAATAGCCTGATACTGCTGGTATTACTGAAATACAGTTAAACGTATATGGTAATGCCAACGTAATTGTCCATCTTCATACTGTCTGAGATTGCAGTTGCTATTCATACAACAATAAATATGTCCTTGGGTACGTGCCTATTTGTTACATTCTCTGCGGCTGTGGTGCCCTTTACCGTGGGATTGCAGGACAGAGCTATGTGGCCTTAATGCATTCAGGGATAAGCACGACAATGGGGGTAATGTTCCGTAACGCGGTTCTACGCTTGTTCATTACGTAACTTAAAAATCACAATTTTTGTAGTTTTCGTTTAGAAAATAAACGTGTTACCAACCAAACTGTTTACAGATTGCATTATTTTTTAAGCGTAAGGCACAAAATGGATGGAATGCTAAGGGTACCTCTTACCAACGAATATAATGCAGTACACCTCTACAACAGTGCTTTGATAGTGTTATTTTCAAGTGGAACTTCATGCGGCTCTCACAATTTATTTCTGGGAAGTTTTGTTTAAATACCAGTGCATGTTCCCCTCCCCCCATTTTGGTTTAAAAATCCGTCAGGTATTTTCTCATATAAGGCAGCATAAGAAAAAACAATTTATAAACACTTTGAGGTGTACGGAAATAATTATATTAAGCGTACAGAATTTTAGAATGTATAGCTACATAGTTTGGAATGTATATTCTTTTCGTAAGTATACAAATATAATGTACGTTAAAAAAAGTAATAATTGAAACTCGCTGCAACTCATTTAAAGAGCAGGGAGGGAGGTTCCTTAAGAGATAATATGCTGATAATTTAAAATGTCGTTCTTAAAATACTTCTGAACCATTGATAACGTATACGTGATAGTTTCTGAGTTGAGGATTGTTTGAATACTAACGCATGATGAGACAAAGGAGGAACGGTGAAGCCACTCCAACAGGTAACACGACTCTGCAAGAGACACGCGGAGTTCGAAGGCTGCGCATCTCCGACGCAACGTGACCTCCACATGTAGGTCAAGAACAGACCCGATAGCCAACGGACACAATCAGGAATTACAAGTGGAAAACTGGGGAGGGAAGTCACCAGACTTCAAGGATGCAGCGATGTACTTAAGTCTTACACGGGCCGACATCGAATACCCAGAAAGTAACAAGCGATGCTCAGCTACCGCAAACGACAAAGGGATGTGCCTTCAACTTGCCGCATGCACGTCTTGCCATATATGAAGAGCGTGAGTTCTTGCCGAACGGAAGTTCGCGGATATTAACTCACTTCGAGAATATTGGGCTTTGATTAGATGCTAGTAAGGATGTCACTGATATGTTACATTCTACATTAGAACGAACGTTATCAACCTGAAAACCTTGCATGTCTTGATCAGGAGGAATTATTAAGCCACCATGCCATTATTGTGAGAGAGTTTATTTTATGCTTGAAATTGGGTAGTGGAAATGAGGGATCGTTCACAGACTTAACTAACGAACTTATTTCTAAAATTAAAAATTGCACGAATATTTAAGATCTATTCGGGATTCTAACCCGGCACCTTGACATCTCAAGGAGGCGTCTAGGTAATTTCGCTCGACGGTCACAGTAAGGGTTAAAGCCAGGCGTTACCAGAAAAGTGGTGTCTACTCACCGAGGGAGGATATGAGGTTGCCCCAGAGCTCGGCCGTCTGCCACGCCAGGAAGAAGAAGCCGAAGAACCTGACGACGATGCCGTCGACGGCCTGGTCGGTGAGCTTGGCGTAAACGCCGCCCACCTGGGTGAGGTAGGTGGCCTTGGAGGCCCACATGGGCGCGGCGCCCAGACCGAGCAGCACGCCGGCCGGCACGAGCGTGTAGAACCTCGGGTAGAACTGGGCCGCGATGTAGGGAACGTAGCACAACATGGACAGGCATAGCGTCCACTTCACCGTCAGCCTCTTGATGAGGAACGTGGGCACGAACATGCAGGACAGCACGAGTGCCGCGTAGATGGCCGACAGCGACACCGTGCCCAGTCCTTCGGCGGCGTTGATCGAGCTCTGCAGGTTGGCGATGCCCTGGAAGGCCGTGAACTGCACCATGAACGCCAGGCTGACGGCCGCGATGTTCTTCAGGATGCGCCACTTCTCGCGCCTCGACAGCCGGCACTTGCCGTCGTCGGGAACGTTGGCCTCGTCGCCGGCACCGCCCAGCGGCGGCTTGGCGATGGCGCCCGTGCCGTTCATGTCGCCGTCGTCCTTGAACGCCTCGTTGGCGTAGCCGCCGCCGACGGACACCGTCACTACGTCACCCTCGGGGTCGTCATCCTTCTTCTTGTTCGGGAGTTTCTTGCTGTCGCGGTTCCTGGCCACCGGCCTATCGTCGCAAGCCGTCACCATGTCGCCGTCAGCAACTGCCAACGTCACTGCAACACAAAAAAAACCTCATTACGAACACGTACAAAACCATAAATCCATACTAAAATTTTACGCAACAACAATACAATTATATAGAAAAATCTTCCTGCTGCATCCAAGCAATGTTTCTGAAGAGACTGTATTGGTCGTTCATAATAAAGTGAACACTGCTTACAATTATCTGTGACTATTTAAGACTCTATCTTTAACATTTTAAATACAAAAACTTCTGTGTAGCTAAAAACTAATGTAAAAATTCCACAACTTTAAAAACTTTTCGCCTGTAGCCTCAATAAATACATTTTTTATTACTTTATGTGTGGGGTAGTGCTCACTTTAAAGTGAATCGCCGATACATATGTAGTAATAGTGCAAATACTGTAGCTGCTCTATCGCATTTTCAAGAGCACCTTACGGCACATGTGCTCCGATCAAGTGGCAAAGTTAAATTATTAGTCATCACATGCAAAATTGGAGTAAACTAATGCATGGGATAATCTTTTACTATTATAAACACAAACAGCGCAACATCAAAGCAAAATGCCGAACACCACAAATTAAAACCAAGGTAGTTGCTACAACTGTTCATCGCTTAATTACCGGTACTCTAAAATGATATCAAACCGACGACGCCATCTTGTGTATGCTTACCAACATTAATTGAATACCGGCAACAACTGACATAACATACAGTATTTAGTAAGGTATAATTGCAATATAATTAATCTCTAGTGTGATTCTCAATTAAAATTTGAAGCATGTAGGTGTCACACCCTGTTTTTACTAGGAACGTACGTAAGGTCTGGTAGAAATGATAGTTTTAAGCTTACTAAAAATTACAAAGTTAAATGAATGGCAAAAGATCGGTAGCCTATTTGATCCAAGGTTATATTATTGTTTTGCGGCGATGTTAATAATAACCGGAATTCTGTACTGCAAGCAGGGGACTAAAAATCTCCCACATTCTCCTTCCTAGTGGGAGTCTATGAAACAACATTACCTAAACGAAGTAAATTTCCTAACCGCTGAGAACGGGCGCTGTTTACGTCGAAGCAGTCCAACATTCCCTCAGTTGGCGAGGAAGGTTGTTCCCCAACGCAACCTGTTGTGCTTCTCTTTTTCTTCTCCTCCTGAGTAATGTGTAATTTCAGGCATGAGAACATTTATTCAACAGCTTTCTCATCGCAAGACAACGGCATAATCCGTCGTCGAAAATTGCTAGGTACGCGGACAATCAAAGTGCCTGATTGCGCTGGCAGTCTTTCCTAGTACGTACACGCACATGTCAGGGTAGACAGCAGCGATTCGCATTTCCCGTCTTCTTGCTGAATAATTTCACGTGATTACAGGCCAAAACCAACCGACAGTATTTTTAATATAAAGGCACTGGAATGGACCCTCTAATGTCTGCATAAAAGAAAAGTTGTGTAATAATTGGCAAAATTACAATGAATCGATTAATAAACCGGTAACTATAATATGATACACCGTCTCGAATTCACGTGCACACTTTATGTGTAAGCAAATGATTAGAATTAAAATTTGGGCTTTGATAGGTCACTATAAAAACTATGAAAAAAAACCTTCGTTACAGTGAAAAATTGTCGCAGTGTATATCTACAATACAAACCATTTCTCGTACAAATATAAACAACATTAAAACTATTAAAACTTTTTGGTGAACTTCCCCTTAGAAATTTCTCGAAGACACAAAGAAATTTCAGATCTCTGAATGTTTATTGCAATGGGGCATTATCAAAAGAACGTATGGGCTGATGTACATACAGAATTGCTTATGATTTGTTAGTAAAAAACCTGCAAAACAATGATCAAGCAAGCCACAAAGACAACAGAACACTTGGGTGCAAAGAAAAATACTGATTTACTTGATGCAGAAGAATTAACAGAATTTTTGTCGTTGTGGCTTGCCTGATCATCGTAAATAAGGCCCATAAAATTATACATTCTTATTGTAAAGCAATTTTCTTGACATTTTTACCACACACGTCTTACGGATTGGACTGCAACGTTTCTACTCAATTTTCTCTCCACCCCAGCAAAAAAAAAAAAAAAATATATATATATATATATATATAATATTTGCCTACACTCGCGTGTTTTTCCCCGCATGATTTCCGTATGCCACTGACATCGAAATTAACTTCGACTATATAAGAAGTGTTCGCCGAAATAAAAAAAATCCCGCAACCATTATTTCTTTGCAGCTGACCAACGCTCCGACCAAACAGGCATTTCATCGCGCTCTGCCGAGAGGAACATTTTTTTTTTTGTTCACACGGCGACACACACACTCTTTTGTTCGGAGTCTGCGGTGCTGTGGGAAGAAGCCGTGTTGTTCCCACCACGAGAGCGACACAAACAAGCCACATAAAAAAATGGCACGGCATCAAAGCTCAAGGACCCGCGGCGCGGCAAAGGAGGACGGGCAATAAAATACTCCCAGAAATTTACGGCTCTTTAAAGAAAACGTGTGAAAGGGGCAACGAATTCCGTGAAAGAGAAGGGGAGAGAGAGACGATTATGAACCTAATGGTATTCTTTCTTACGCCTCATCGTCAACCCTGTTAGCTACAAGAATTAAAGCTCAGGATTGTTAATTTGGTACGTGCCAATTTCAATTTGTCGTCAGCATCTCGAGTCTCTACGATTTAATACTGCATCCTGACATAAATCTAGATTCCAAACATCGTATGTTACATTAAACTCGGGTATACAGTATTATCAAAATGCATAGAGGACTAGAAAGAAACAATGTACAGTACTAGCTGTCGATTGGTTGAATACGAATGTCCAACTCAATACAAGGAAACTGAGCAGTAACAAAATAGCCTACATGTACTGAATATGTAGCGTACTAAAACCTGAAATGTCATACAATTTTATTTTTTACAAATCACATTCCAAACAATGTTATAAAATTTACGATCCATTAAAAGAAAGAAATAGGTGTTGATGTTTACATGTTGTATAAGGAATATAAAGTAACAGCGTGACAGGGTGACACCAACTGAAAGTTTTGATAAGGACATAAGATTCAGTGAAGCTTTATTGTCAGATTATTATCATTTCACCGCTTTTGTTAATTTTTTCAACCACAAAACTACGGGGAATAAGTATCTAATTTTTTCCTTCTAGCAATTTAGTAACAAAAATTTTATCAAATTGACCAAGATAAATCTTATATACCCAGTTGACGCATAAAACATCATAATATTGGTCATACAGGCTGTACGCACATCTCTTACAGTTCTATTTGACGGGAGACTTGATTCTGGCTTAAATTTAGCTTCAATGTGGGCCATGTTTAGCTAAATAACTAGCTGGTAGAAGAATTTGCGTAAGTGTTGATCCCTACCAGTTCAGGGATGTGCCCAGAGCGGAAGGGAGGTCCCTAACCTTACGGAAACTGCTTAAATAGCACCCTTTTGCAGCTTGAAAATCAAAATTTTCCCGAGGGAAGACCCCCAGAACCACCACTTTTGAGGGGGAGGGGTCGATGTTACTTGATATTTCCAGGTTCGGGATCCCCTAAACACAAATCCTGGTTACGGCCGTGACCAACTGCCTATCAAGAATACCACACAATGTCAGTGGCGTAGCGTGTAGTGTTCTGGGGTGTGCGGTGCTAAGCAATGGCTATACATAACACTGAATTGTCTGTGTAATCATTAAACTGAAGGCAGGTCCACTTCACTGCCAGTAGGGTACAAGAGGCAACAAACGAATTCTCCAGTGACAAACCATGGTCTCTGCAACACGACTATCACATGTTCAAAGAGATGGTCAGAGCTAATACCGCATGCATTGGAACACGACCACACTACGCCACTACACAATATGCTACTCGCAGTAGCCAGTCACACTGGACCAATGCTAAAATTAAAGAGAAGTGCGCCCCTGCTCATCAGGAGTAATAAAATCGAGCCGGTCTCTGATCCAAGGCATCTCGTACATGTCATGGCCTGCCAACGAGCTCGGTTCTTCGGAAGGCCAGCAGGCCAAGCAGGTTACGAGTCGGCGGAGCAAACAGGAAATGTCATCGCCCCCGCCGAGACTTGTTTTCGAGCTCTCTCGACGGCCGCTGGCCTATCTCGGGTAGACACACACGACCCATTTGGTCGGTGATACGAGGGGACGATGGACAGGTTCCAGCTCGAGGGCTGTCGACTTTGCCTGTCGCGCTGACGTCCCGGACGTACAGGCTTAGGGGCGGGGCATAAAAATAAGGGAATCTAGTAAAAAATCAAACCCATCAAGATAAAGGAGAAAACTAGTTATACACGATTGGTACACATAATGCACTTCACATCTTCTGTCGTTGATACAATGATGGAGAATTCCGGTAGTTCTCCACTGCTGCTTTCAGTTTCAAGTGTGCCAATGATGTCCTAACACACTGGAAGATCTGAAGAAGGCGATAGATAATCCACGAAGTTACGAACACTTCTATCGAAATTCCCGGCGAGGCAATAGACAGAGAAGTCATTAGAGGAGGAACCATTGGCTGAGATAATCAGAAACGAGGAACTAATCACCCTTGGCCTATTTTAAGGGACCATTCAAACATTCGCCTGGAGTGATATGAGACAACCACAATAGGAAATTGACATCAGAACAGATGGATCGGAAGTCATGCTTAGCTTATCCAGAATGTTGGCCCACCGTGTTCGCGAAGGGTCACCTCGCTCGGCCTAACAGATTAGACTTTGCATATATCGTTAGACTCATACCTTCCTCACGATAGCTCAAGACCCCAGTTTTTAACACTGATCCTCACTTGACAGCTGATCCAGGTCTCAATTCCCCCGGTGTTAGAAGTCAGCCATGACCAGTCCTATTTTTCCTCTGTACTATCACCCCACTCCCTTTCCCAAATATGGGTAATTTAGCAGTCCCCTTTTTCATCCCTAATCCAGCGCAGGCTATCACCAGCCCCTCCCCCTAGATTCTTCCCTGATTCCATCCACTTTTTTGGAGCAGCGGTTTGTGCAGTGGCTAGATCATTCGCCTCTCACCAAGGCAATATGAGTCCGACCCGGATTTTCACATGCATAAATGGTGTCGGACGATGCCGTTGGTCGGCGTGTTGTCCCAGGGATCTCCCGTTTCACACGCCCTTCATTCCAGCGTCGCGCCATACAACATATCACCTTCAGTCAGCGCTGAAGACTAAGATAATAGGTGCTGACCAAAATCTATTCGCTTCACGTCGAACTTTAGTTATTCTGCTTCAGTTAAAATTCCAGTTATATTTAGAAATAAGCTCTCAAAGAATACCATACCTAGTGTAGCTACCTCGGCTGAACAGCCTAATACAGGACATTAACATGTGTAGGCGTACTCAAAAATCGTGCTGTGCGTAGTCGTCGGAAACTACGTGTTTACAGACAAACCTGGTTGAACTGGTTCGCTGTTAAAACTTTTTAAATCAACCTTAAATACCTACACTTTTAACTGCACATGTTTAAACGTAAACAAGCGTGTTCCGAGGCCGAAGTTAAGGCCACCTATGAAGCTTCCGTGTTTCTGGTTTACAATATGAAAGTCGCTTTGCCCCTAATTTATTATTTCTAACTTTAAAAGAGTGTAAATCCATCCTCGATTTGAATGGCGTATTTTATTTTGTCGCGCCAGTTACGAATCAAGAACAGTAGATGAAGAACTGATAGATTATTGGCTACCAGATTTCAGTTACTAAGTATTTATTTTTTATTACAAAATCTCGCGCAGTAATACATAATTTTTATTTGCAAAATCCTCATAGTCATTTGAACCATATATGGATACTACGTATTTAGTTAGTTTTTAGCGTGCCTGAAGAAAACAGAACAGGCTGAAAAATTAAAACAATCACTATCTTGAAAAACCGTCTGTTCAACTGTAAATCTATTAGCTTTATTGTTTGACGATACAAAGACAACATTACGTCTCGGCTTCGCTCGCATAGTTGGATTTATTAGCCGTTACACGGACGCCATAAACGCTAACGGGAAAACATCAACTCTATGGAGCGAGAGTAGATCTGTTGCAGTAACCGAGTAACAGTAAACATGACCGCTGTCATTACGATTGTTTTAACTGCACGCACGTTGTCAATGGTAAACGATCGACTGGATAAGCTGAAGACCCTGATAAGAACAGAGGCTGCAGTTTACGCCGAGCTACATGTATTCTACATTGAGTTCCGGGAATTGAAAGAGAAGCCATACTCAAGCGGTCTTTAACGATGATTTATTAAGGGAGTTCACATGACAAAAATTCATAATTTTATATTTGCTTGGCTTAGTGTTAGTTTTATAGACGTCACTTGTGACTACATTTTACACTTGTAGAAATTTTTTAACTCTCATAGTTTTCCCACAGCGGCATGTCAAAGTCAGAATTTGCAAGTTATAGGAACATAGGTTTAACAAAAACCAAGTTACTTACAGAAATGAAATAATTTACACTGAAATTAGATAACATTTGCTACATGCTTAAGTATTTAAAAAACACATAGTGTAATTACTTTGTACTTTTTAAAAAATATCCGAAAATGACGAAAATTTACCTCGATTATAGAAATTTCTAAATAAGACAAAATAACTTTGTTGTGTGTTTTTAAATATTTTAGCATATAGCCCATATTTTCTCATTTCAGTGTAAATTATTTCATTTGAGTAAGTAACTTGGTTTCTGTTAAACCTATGTTCCTATAACTTGCAAATTCTGACTTTGACATACCGCTGTGGGAAAACTATGAGAGTTAAAAAATTTCTACAAGTGTAAAATGTAGTCACAAGTGACGTCTATAAAACTAACACTATAAAATTTTGAATTTTTGCCACGTGAACGCCGACTGAATGAATTCTCTTTCTATTCGTTAATACTTTCGAGTTCCAAGCCATAAGTTATTCTTTTAAAAATGTTTGTTTAGAAGTAATTGTCGTCAATGACCTTCTACGATTAAACCTCATACAGTACCTGTACTAAGGCAATACAGGAACGACAGATATAGCTCACACAGTTAATGAACCACTAACACGTCGTAGGCCGCCTACAGGTATACGACCTTTCTCCTTTCGCTAGATTTCCAGTTCACACAATCCCTTACTAAAACACTCCGTTTAGAAACCTTCATTCCCAGTTTACACTTTGATTAAATAGTTCAAAAATTAAACTTTATACGCCGATCTGAATAAAATATTGTAGGGACACCATTCCGAACTCGAAAATTCCGTGTAGGCTGAAATTGGCTCTGGGCCACCGCTGTGCCCTAAACCGTAAAACCAAGGTCATTCATTTCGTTTTATTCTCAACTTCATTTCCTGGCAATGAATTCTGTAATTCATTAAAATAATTCTCTTAGACCGTACAAATACATAATGTATTATAAGTTATTTTCAATTATTCGTCCTACAAGTCGAAATTGTACCGGGGGAAACGCCAAACAGTTCAGCAGAGAGAGAAAATAGTATCGATTATAAACTTCTGATCGTAATCTACTTACACCAGTAAAAATAAAAGTTTATTGCCAATGGGAGTAGTTTCTCGCAATTAAATTTCCTCATCGTACAAACTCAGAAGGGTATATTTAGTCCACCTATTGGCACCTTGAAAAACACTTCCAATCCTACGAACGAGCAATGAAAGAAATTTTTTACCAAATATTTGTTTGAAAATGTCGAAATAAATATTTACTTTCAGCTAGAAAATTTTTTCTTACAAAAAAAAATACCAAAAGCAATACACCTGATTTTACTGCCCCAACTAATATATGTGCAATAAATTTTAGTGTGTTTAATTATACCTCATGCAGATAAGAATGATCCCAATAAACCAATTTCGACATTAAACGAATAGTTATGACGTAAATTAGTTAAAGTAAATATACGTAAATGCCATGCATTTTACGAGCAGATATTTATCAGTATGTGTCAACCATCGACGTTTATTCTTAGCAGAGTATGCTAAAGGATGATCTTCAACGCGAGGGATTCTGGGGTCGATTCTCGATGCTACAGCGTATTTTTTTTTTTAAAGTAGTTAGGCACAAAAATATTATACCCAGACAAACAAATACTTAGTTCTACTGACCAAATATTACACTTGGGCAACACGGAAAATATTTATTTCTCCGTATATACATTATTTGGTTGCGCCAAGCAAGCTTTGTTCTCGGTGAGTGTACTTTTCTGACAGCTGCCAAACGTAATTTCAGAACCTAAGTCAATATTTTATTAAAATGAAACAATGTAATAACTTATGGAATAAGCGAAAGAAGGTAAATTAATATTAGCAGCATAGAAAACCACGGAATCCAATTACAGTGCACAGCGGAGCACTAAAAGCTATGCCATCAGATGTTAGAAAAGTAGACTTGTTCGTGGGATAGACGATGTCATCTGCCATATCTTCCTGCGCAGGCTACAGGAGTGACAGCGCCGGCTAACCTAACAAAGTCGATGACCCGAGCGAGTTCCACGTGCATGCCTATATGACTGAAGGCTCAGACTGGAACGTAATGGTTTTATTGCTGTCACGGGCTGATGGCATCTGATGGAAGCTTGTCGATAACGATGACGATCATTTCTCAGAAGTTGTTACGCCAGTCTGGCTCGCGCCGGCGATAAAATCTTTCCAAACGTGGGACCATGACGTGGCGGCAGCGTTGTCGCACATCGGAGTTACGACCATGTGTTCGAGGAATTTATGCGTACTTCAGGTACACAGAAATATGAGCTGTTTTCGATAGTGAGATTTTTTTTGGAAACAGTCCTGTTAATAATAGTAATACTACATTTTGTGTTGCTTTTGGACGTCACATAAGCTATAAATCTTTAGCGAAACTTGTAAGGACGTATGTAAGGTATAGCCAACCGTCAATGAATATTTTATTTTTTTATTTTGTGAACATTTGTATTTTATATAGTATGTTTAATAGGAAGTAGTTTAGATTTTTCCGAAAATATATACTGTATATGCACGTATACGTGCAGAGCTAATCAGTAATTCATCGACATCAATTTTTCTAATCAGTTCTTTATGAGTAGTAAATTCTACGGACGTGTTAAAAATAGCGTGGTAGGGCTATGCAAATTGTATTTTTGTGTGGAAACAATATATTTGTGTATCTCAGTTTCAAAGTTATGTAACGTATTACATAACAAACAACTGCTAGACACTGAAACTACTACTATTACAAAAAAAAAAAACTGACGGATTTCAAGGAATATATTTCGCAACAGCGTTTCGACGTTTGCGTTCGCGTGCAACTGATTCCGAAATTTTGGCATCATCCATGTCCGGACGCTTCATTTTGCGACAGGAAGTTCGTCTGTGGCTACTTCCGGCGTTTGCTGAAAAGATCACATGAAGCGCGACGGGGTTCTCGGATGTGGAGCGTACGCAGCTCAATTGCTCTTCCCGAGCAGAAGGACGCAATCATGAAACATTTTGCGACGTTGAGTCTTTTCCGAGACTTACGTTTGGTAATGAATTCATCCCCCTATTTTCTCTCTGTCCCCTTTTCATATCATGATTTCCGGATACACAGCAAATAAATGGAAATTTGTGTAACTAAAGAGGAACACTTCTGTCTATTTCTGTGTGGTTTCTTAATGTTGCTATAGAAAGGTTTTCAAATGTTTTAAACAGGCGTTATACAATATACATACGCATTGGCTGTCATGAGGCTGCTGTTTAGTTCTGTGATCCCATCGAGTATTTTTGCCCTCTGTGGATAAAAAAAATGAATGTAATTATTTACAGAAGTCAATGGATTTTAATACGGGTTACAATAATGTGAACAGTTTGACGTATGAATTTCTATTTCCACATTTAGCCTACTAGTAAGAAAAGTGTTGAAATACTGAAGAGATGGTGCGGAAAAAGCACTACACTATTTCTTGTTAAGTATAGTCCGTTCACGATAAAGTTAGCACTGCATACAGTTTTCTTTCGGCAGTTTTGTAGTTGTAGTCGTAAGCCCTACGTTGAAACAAGCCCGATATTTCCATGCAGACCCACGTGACTTCATTCATCTCGTCTATTCTGAAGCGCCAAGAATACTTCACCATTACGTACAGCCGCAGACGATTTTAGACTTATATTTTGTCCTGTACCAGTACGTTATCAATACTACATTAGAGAGATGCGAACCGCAGTTCGGACAGGCCTGATGGCAGTCGTCGTCTGCGAAGGACTTAAAAAAAAAAAAAAATAGCTGCATCGGGCAAGAAACATTCCTTAAGTCTTCCCTGTGATTTACATAGTAGTTACAGCACCGCTTTTCTTTGCCACCTATACCCGCACATATGCATACATGCATGTGTATTTTTCTACTGACAGGCAGAATCCCTAATGCTCAGGGTTTTCGCAGTGTGACAAACTGTGCGACAAAAATAACGCAAATATTTATCTGCAGTGGAGCCAGTATCACGTTAAAATAAAGTACTCATTCGTTGAAAACCGATGGCTACATCTAAAAAATTTCAGTGAATGTTTTTCACGTGGGAAATGCCTCATTTGCGTCTAATCGAACGCGTACCTATCGTCGAGTTGTGGCGCGGTAAAATTTTATTTAAATTAACGTGCTAAGGTTCGTGAAGCTGTTGATGACTATGGCCTTGCTCAAATGGCCGACAAAGTACAGGTTTAGCAAGTATTCTGCAAGCAGAAATGTAATACAAACCGGCAACAATTTTTTTGGCACAGCACAGCAGTTTATAGCTTCCCGCTTTATAAGGGGAATTATAAAAATGAAGTACCATTAAGATTTTTAAAAATGCAGCAGAATTAAACACTCAAAATAAAAGTCAAGGGAAATTTGAGACGGCATGTTTTTTAAACTATAGGCGGTTCGCGATAAAATGAGTACTTCTAACGACAACACTGCTTAGAATAATGATATTTAGGAATTGACTTAGATGAAGTTTTCCCGTCGCTGCCAACTCAAGCAAGCAGGCCTGCTATAGTTGGAGTAATTTTTTTAAGCTTGGCTATGCCTACATAAGTGTAGGCGCGCGTTGCCTCTGGTGACCTCGAAAACGGCCGAACTTCCTAGATGAGCGATTGCCAACCCATTTCCCGAAGTCGACGGAGGCGGAGTATATTTAGACGCCGCGACTCGTTTCCCGATACACAAACCTGTTGCGGGGGCCATCAACATTTATATTTACGGCCGTCGGAGCTGGACGACGGCCGATCGCTGGCCCGCTTGATCCTCGGACATCCTGGCGACGTTCCGCGGCCGGTATTTGCATAAACTGGCGGCGCCCTGCTCGGAAGAGAGGCCTGCCCCACTTAGCCGAGGCGATGATGCAAGTACTGTTATGTGCGAGGTCCAGCGACAGCCGGCCGTCAGTAAAAATTAATAACACTGCGCTCCCAGCTGGGAGACTTCGACGCGCGGGTAGGACGTGTTCTCCTCATGATGATACACCTAGGCTTGCTTCGAGTCTTCCGTCAAGAAATACAGCATCCAATAAACCAACGGAGAACTATTAAAAGTATGCACCTACTAAAAGCGTAGACACAAATATTAACTAATGTATACAGTGTCAACTAACTCGACGGGAGAAAAAAAGTTAGTAACGTATAACAACACTTTTTGCATGAATTGACTGAAGAAATTCCTTCTGGTCAGCACTTAACATCTAGGTGAGGGGTGACATGATGTGAGTATGGAGCAGCGTGGGCATGAAGGGGAGGGGAAAACGGGATACACCCGAGAAAACCCGCCGACCAGCGGCATCACCCGGCATGATTCCCACATGCGAAAATCCGGAGACCGACACCACCGTGAATCGAACCCGGATCACCATGGTGGGAGGCGAGTGCTCTATCCACACCGCCAACAGCGGCTCCCTTTTGCATTAAACTGTTACAAGAAAATGTAAAATAATGAGCCACGATCAATAAAAATTATATTCGCATGCTAAAAATAACCATAGTTCAACTGGATAACTATGACCCAATTTTGTATTTTAAAAAAAACTCCACGAGGAAGGTCAGCGGCAATCTTCTTAAAGGAATATAAACTATAAGAAAATAAACTACGTCATACGCAAGTAACAAGGCAAAGTGCCTGCGTAAGCAGCCTTCGTAGGGGAGACTGATAAAACTCAGCAGCTGGGCCGCATGACGCACAAGACAAAACACCATCGTGGTTATTACGGTAGGCATGCGAGCCGCGCCCACGCAGCATGACCGGCGCTGCCAAAAGAAAGACGCCAACGCCCAACTCTACCAGTTCACTGCGTGTACGCCTACTTCGCGACTTGGCGTCATTGAGACTTGTATGTCACATCCTCCTAGGTGGAACATGAAAGTAGGGTTGGTTTATTAAAAACATCGGGCAGACGCAGGTTAGACTATACCAGGCAAATTGTGTGTAAAGCGTGATATATGATTTAGCAGAACGGAAGATGCTGCTTAAGGAACGTATCAGTTTCCTTCGACATGTGGCCTCTCCAGCAGTTTATGTTTAGCTTCGTCCTTGTGGTAACCTGTTGCTTATAATAAAACAAACTTCTTAAAAAAATCTGCGTATTTTATTAAGTTCATATCGTACGGAATCAATTAGTATAAATTATAAAGTAATAAATTTTACAGTTATATTTAAATATTTAGTAATGATAAATTTAATTCAACGTCCGAAAGTCAGACTAGTTTTTAGATGGGTTCTTATTGTTCGACCAGAAACCGAAACTGACGTAACAAGGTGTTGATGTTGTAACTTCAACCATCCCAATCTCCCCTTTCGAAATAAAATATTAGTTTCAAGGTTATACTTTCCCACCGAGACAAAGCAACACGCACAACACTCGAATCAGAGAGGACTCTTGTTTCGATTCTCTGACCGACAGTTCTGACATCAGTTTTCCTGGTTCTACGAAATTATCACAAGTGAATGAAGGGATGGTTCCTCTTTACCATCACAACCCGCAGAGCCACCAAGTGACGAAAGCAAAAATAGCTAATTACATGTACAATTTAATTAAATGTGGTTCTGTATCTACCGAACCGACAATTCTGGCAACTCTTACTTCTTTTTCACCTCGATGCAGCCCATATATATAGTTGCTCTGAAAACTGTGAGTACATAAGTATTTTTTACTCTAAAAACACTATAACATCCAGTCATAATTCCCCCCCCCCCAACATTTTAATTCCTGTAGCAATATTTTCCTCTTCCCAATTGCAGAAAATGGATTTGTCCGAAAGCGATATCGTGAAGGGTAACAGTCCTATGTAATATAATTTAACATGTATATCGTTCTATTTAAAGAAACGATGGTACTACTTAGACGGAGAATACATTCTTGTATTTGCTAGCGTGCAGTGATGACAGTAGTTGATTTAGGTGACAAGGGATAGGACGGCATTAGGGGGAGGGGTACGGGTTTTGGTCCTCCCTTGACGAATTAAGTCCTCCCTTGACGAATTAAAGCGTAGTTTATCCTTAAAATGTACAGATCCTTGAAGTTGGTACATTAATTTATTTGGTTACGAAACTCCTTATATAGAGCCCTTAGAACCTTAAAATTGAAATATTTACGGAGGGACCTCCGCCCTCCCCCTCTTATTTGACTTAGGGTGGCGGGTACATCTACAGTTGAAAGCACTCCTCCTACGGCTGAAACCCAGAGCCTGGACAAGGGCGGAAGTCTGGCTACAGCTACAATGACTGAAAGGGGAGCAAATGACTTGAGAACGGCGAGCTGGCACGCCAGGACGACGAACAATGGAGGTGATAGGAGAACATCGCGGCTACAGATCGTCAAGGGGCGTCCCAGCAGAGACAAAGACCCGGCCAAGTGGCGGCTCGCCAAACACGTCCGCGGCGAAATGCGCGGCCCGATCACTCGCCATGAGGCGCGACAGAGAAAGAGAAAACACCCACCTCGGCCATTCATTTTGGCCAGCGCCTCAGTTTCGTAACGTTTCCTCTTGTCTTTCCTTCGCTCTTCTTCCCCACACACCAGGTGGCTTCACATCGATTACAAGCCGCGGCACGGGCAGTCGATCGCGACAAGAGTGCTAACGGGCTCTTGCAACCGGACTGCCTTGATGACGACCAACATAACCTGTCTGTGAGCTGTTCACAGCTACCCTTTTTTCCCTGGAAAACGAAGGGACCACTTCGTCGGAACCATTTTGCAACGAGTGATACTGAATAGTTGGGCTGGAAATAAGATCATATTCAGTTACGCCACGTAATCTTAAACATCTGTTACGGTGTCGCAATCCCGCGGCGTCGGTGGCGTCGCAGAAAAGCGGTCAGTGGGTGCTGGATAATCAACAAGTCACCAAAAAGAGTCGGATTGCGGCAACAGAGGTGTCCCGGGAATCCGATGACTTGAGGAGTTAAGTAGGTCTTAACAACCTTGCAAACTCCTGGATTCAGCGGGGATTGCTCCGCCCCTGGGAATAGCTGGGAGCCAATCTGAAGGGAGGATTTTGACGGCCTGATAGGGGTAGACATGGAGCTAGCTACCGAGGAGGTTGGAGAAGAAGGTCGGCGGCATGGAACACAATTAATTGCCCGTACATATGTTGGTCATATGCTAACTGTCCTAGTTGTCACAGGAAATGCAAAATAATTATTGAGGTCTTAAGTATAAACCAAAGCGTTCACAAACATTAAGGTTTGGTTGGCCCAACAAAATATATGTTTGTGTACTTCCGAACAAGTTATTACATTTCGGCCTAAAAATATTTTGTCGATCGAACTACACGTTTAGGTATATATCTTAATTTGGTTGTAACAAGTGCATTATTGAAACATATTTTTGTGCAGAATGTATAGTTGGATAGTCTGGTACAGTGGGCAGGACACTTGAATCAAAGGTCCTGGGTTCAAGAACAGCTGTTGAGGTGCCCCTTCACCTTCATTCTACGGAAGGCAATGGCAAACCACTATCACGTGACTTGTCTGCCTTGGGCAACCAGACCAGCCTTCGGACTGAGCACTTCATCACAGAATGTTAATGCATGGATAGGACAAATTCGCAAATTTATTCGAGGACAAACTTTTGTATGTGTTCCACAGTGTATTATAGACGTGTACATGGGAAAACCCGATAGCAAATAACAAGGACCGAATCCCATGCCTCAGTTCTGAGGTAAAACTTGCTGCGCACTGGAGAAACTCGGCCAATGAACGAACATTTTAAGCTGACTTCACATGGCATACATGTTGCAAGAATACTAATTCGAACAGCGTGGATACATACCAATGTACGTATAAGGTTTTTTAAATGATCGAGTTACAAGTTCGAATGACAACGAAGCTCATTCTTTTATGATTTAAAACGCAACTGACAGCCAAAATAAATTTGCGGACACACGATAGGAAATATTATTTTTTTTCCGTCTGGCTATCACTGACCCTATTTGACTGATCCAATAATAATCCCGCTAATGTAACATGTAATGCCTGGAGACCGGGAAAATTCGTGGGTTCACTAACTTGTAGGCTAGTCTCCAAGAATGTCTGTGGACTCAAGCAGACAAAAGCTGCTCTAGCTGCTCGCTGACACAGTAAAATGGACCCGCATATAGTTACATTGTTATTATTGGCTCAGCGACTTCAAGGTGGTGTTCAAATAAGTCACGGGCCAATTGCGAAAGTGACACGAACGTACAGTTGCTGGAATTATAGCTTGTGCCTAAAATAAGACGCGAAATCTTCAGGTCTCTAGTTATGCCTATTATTGGTCTGCAGACGGTTACGTCATGTCAGGCGTATATCACCCAATCATTCATGTGACAAGACAAGGGTATGTTGGCACAACAATTTTTCGCGATATACCATCATCTCTAAATATTGCTTATGATTGTCTACCTGGTTAAAAATCGTACGAAGGGAAAGTGCTGATTAAGAAGTCTTTCGTTTTATTAGGAAAATCCCTCCTCTGACCTTCCCATCGAATATTCCTGAGTTTCGCTACTTATCCTTGTGTTTTATTTTACCTCATTTCTGCATTTATTTCGATATGTGTTATTTATCACTTATCCGCTCGCTGAGAGCCATTTCTTCGTGACCTCACGGCAATTTAAAACCAATGTAAATAAAAAATTAAAGACGGCTGTTGGTTACTTTTTTTTCAAGACCTTGAGTATAAAGAACCTGTCACGCCCATAAATTTAAAACGCACGTATGTTCTGCGAATCAGTCCCCAAGTTGACGTGCACCTAATTTCAGTAATGCTAGGTTTGACGGGTGACGTCTCGGGCTGATGGCTCCTGAAAACGCAAATAAAAAAAACCTTTTCCTCCTGAATTATATGTTTACCGACCTCGTGCGAAGACTCCCGGCCTTGAAGGGCCGTGGCAGACGACGAAAAATACGGGCTGCGACGGACGTCCCACGGGCTCCGGGGCCGAAGGTTCGCGGAGCTCCGGGGGGCCTTCGACGGACACCTGACACCGAGAGGACGAGGTCGCTGTGGGAGCGAGCCCCGTACAGGGGAATATAGGGCAGGATGTGAGTGCCAACATCATGACGACCTTCGACACTAGACACCTCGCCACTACTGACTGAATAAAAATTATCTGTAAATTTACCACGCCAATGTATAGGAGAGTTCAGAAGTAAGGCATGGTAAAATTGTTTCCCGTACATCGGTGATAGTAAATTTTTTGGAAACGGTCAAATGTATAGGGTTACTGATGTTGTCTTTCTTGTAAGGTAACAATGTTCAACATTTTCTCTATTTACATGCTGAAGTCCCATATTACGATTACTATTAAGGAAGGGCCATTTCACTGACTTGCGCGACGCTTCTTCGACACGCAGGGGGATCATCAAACCTCATTTTGGGATAATTGAATTTATTTTTATGAAATGTTCTCCTCTATTATGTTTTAGGCATCGACAAAGCAGTGGTATAGTATCGCAAATTTTATAGGATGTTAAAGTACTACTGTTTTAACTATCTACAGAATGTCCCTGAGTAACATACAAAGCTCTTCGTCACGCTGTAAAGAATGAAAGACGAGTAAAATGATATAGTTCACTAAGGCCGGTATTCCTAAACAAAAAGTTAGGGTCTACATAAGCACTACCATCTCAGGCGCCAGAAAAGCAACGACAGAGACCTTACTCGCTGAGCGTATTCCTAGACGTGTTTGCGCCGTATCCCGAGATGGTGTCAGGTAAGTCACGGCTTATTATTCGCCGGCCCGCGCCAGACTAGAAACAAATGAAGGCATGATGAGCGCTGCCGATTTACCATGGCTATAACAAGCTTTTGAAACGTATTATTTAGCATTTGAATTTGTTTACAAAATAATTACAGTAACAAAGAGATAAAAACCACGGATTATAACGGTCACAATTAAAATATTCAATAACTATTTCTTGTTAAAAGTTAAAACAGTAGGTACAGTAGCCACGCGATCGCAGTGTTTCCGTTCATATTTTTATGCTGAGTATGACCTGAAATGTTATATTAGCATATTATTCGGGCACGTGGAATTATATTCAAAACATAATTCGCAATCACTCTTAAAATATAATATATTATTACGCCGCAACTAAATACTAAAAACTAAGGTATTGTCACGGTAACAGTGGCACATAAATTAGGTCTCTCATCGCCTCTAACGCACTAAACCTACAAGTTTTTTTTTTTCCTTTTGTCACAGGCTATTATTTAATCATACTTCAAGCAATGGTTCTGCCATTTCATTGAACACATATCTCTAGCAAAGTGAAATTCATGCTTCAGTCGAAACTTTGTTTGTATCCAGTAATTTCATTTTGAAACCGTCTTTAATGACCTGGGTGTCGACGATACGTAAAGCTCACTTACCTTACCTTTGTTTTTGAAATATATGAAATAAAAAAGTGTTTTTGACAATCTTCGAAGACTTCAGAATATCACTGATACAGCGCGCGAGCTGTTTTAAAATATGTTGCCTGTCAACTGTCAACGTCTGAAATGTGCTTTTATTTTACAATATGTTGATAGTAAATATATCGCAGATGTTTAGTGGTTTCTAAAGAAACATGTTTTTTTTTGTGATGCAAAATGTTTACTAATTACGATTTTTTGGCATGATTCGGGCAATGTGGACAAATTAGAATGCCTATATTAATAATGTTTACACTGCGTTATTGTTATTTTATATGCATCAAAATGAAAAGCGAAGATGCATTAGTAAATTTTAATTGAGTATAAAGTGTTGTTATTAGCGTTAAAATTATCCCGGAAAATTAATTGTTTAATTGTGTCATTTTAATATCTAACAAAAACAAAATAAGATAATATGTGCATCTGAACGTGACGACAAATTTTTATCGTTCTAGACACAATATTTCTTATTTTAATGTTAGCAAAAAAAAAGTAAAAAATTTCTCACAGAACGTAAAACATTCAAAATAGTAATTTTTATATATGTTTTGTATGTTATTTACAGCGAAAACCAATTAGTTTATACTCTTTACCAATAATTGATTATAACATCGTAACGGGCGGATATCGTGTTATTTTAATGTGTATAAACGATATTTCCTAAAATTAAAGTAACCGCACTACTACTAATAATATTTTGTGAAATATAAAAAAAATTAAAAAACTTCGGATCAGCCGGGATTCGAACCCGAATAATTTGCTTACCGATCAAGCGTCTTGCCACCTGAGCCAACTGCGCTGATATCATTATGGTGCAAAAATTTTGTACTAAAGCCTTCATTTAGCAAACTGTCTTTAAAATATTAATTTTCTTATTTTTTAATAGTTTTAAGTTTTTGAAAAGCTTGTAGCTTATCACTTAACATTCTCGCCATCGTAAAGTTTTATTTTAAGTACCATTTTCTTGTGTTTGTTGACTCTCGTTTTGTTAAATACGATTTTTGGCAGGCAAGCGTTTATGTACGGTGAACCTATTGGGACATGACCATCTCCGGATACAGAAAAGAGAGGGTCGAGTCCTATCTCGTAACCGTATTCCTAAACGTTCTAAAAGTATCGGATAAGTCATGGATTATTATTTGCCGTCCCGTGTGCGGTTATAATAAAATGAAGGCGGCACTGGGCAGTGATTTTTTATATAATAAGTAGCAGTGACTTTCAACAGCTATTTAACAAAATTACGTTTATTTTTTACTTTTAAAACGTAATGTATTGCATTTCAAATTGTTTCAAACTAGAATAAATCATAAATACAGTAATATAGATTGAAAATTATGTAATATATCTTTAGAAATTTAAGTATTAAAAATAAAAGTACACTCTCTTGTACAAAGTAAAAAAAAGGAAGTTATTTTTTTTTATAAATTACTATCTACGTGGACGTCTTTTGTGCGTTCGAGATCTACAAATGCGGAAGCTGTAAGTTCGAGGAAGCATGCACATCACTCATTACCCTAGCCTCTAGGCGCAAGTAACTAACTGGCGTTCTGTCTTTTCGCCGAAACTCTCCTCTACAAGACATAACTGTCATTTTGACGATAAAGGTGAGTTGTATACATCTGCACCCTATAGAAGATTATGTAGCAAGATTTCAATGCACGAAAAGCACCGCTAAAACACCCATGTTTGCCATTTTGGCAGCTTTACAATATGCTTTAATGATTACTGTTGAACCAGAAATTCGTATATACGTGTATAGTAATTTTTGAACAATATTCCTAAGCATACATCACTCATCTGCGTTGAGCAGTTTTCGAATAATCTGGTAACGGCCGAATCTCGGCGCAACTCTCGGAATCCTGGGAAAACGGCTACCACAATGACGTGTACACGTATGCAGGACCTCGAAGGCTTTTCTCCTTTTTCTTTAAGTCTACTTTCCATTGTCCGTTTGTGTACTTCTCAATTTCTCCTCCACATTAAAAAATCGAACATAAGGAGCTAATGTAATCAAACTTGATAAAAAATATATTACAGTAGACAAAGTTGATTAGGCTTATATGTACTTAGTTCATATTTTTACAATGACGGTCATTTAAAACGTTTTTTCTTCATGAGATAGAAAGACGTTGTTTACATTAGCCTATCAAAACGCTGGTAATGTGAGTAGCTTAAGTTTTCTTGATCACATGTGTTATCTACACTAACCACGCATCTGGAAATCACCAAACTCGGTACATATGTTTGATATTAACGTATTTTTAATATATCATTTTCGGTTTTTAACACAGGATGATTAAGAAAATTTTTTATTAGTACCGCGTGGAGAAATTTATGATGTGGTAAGTTGAAAATGTAATTTCAATGATTACGTGATATGGGTAATAATTTGAAATTGACTTAATAATTTTTATTCTTTTGATAAATTAGGCTATTTGGTCTTTAATTGTTTCAGCACCTGTTCTATTGCTTTACATTTTTTTAAATAAATATCATTTTGTACTTATTTTCTGGTTAATATTACTACCACTATAATTCACTTTGCAGAAAAAATTTTAGGACATATTTTTGACATATATTTCATAAGCTATAGCCTCATTAAAATAAAGAAGTTATCCCGCATAACTTACAAGGAAATTGTGTATTAAATATAATTTGGCGATTCAACGTTATAATACTGAACATACTCTATTTCCCAAGATTTCATGTCATGAATTAATTTATTTTCTCCTATAACATCTGCGCCGACTCTAAAAAAAATATAAAATTAAAAACTTAATTTTTCAAACTTTTGTTTCAATAGTTCAAATTGTTGTAGGTTCACTATGTTAGAAGATAGAATCACATGAAGAAACAAAGAAATATTTTATAACATTTACATCTACATGATCAATGTGAAATTTTTTGGTTTATTTGCACCAATTGAAGGAAAGTAGTCTTATTAGTTAAGCTTGTACTTTCTCGATATATGCATATACCATTCGCCGATTAGTGTACAAGTATGTTTACTTTAAAAATAAAACTGTAAAATTTAAATGTAATCACTTACCTTGAGATTTTCCTTACAAATTAAAAAAAACCTATTAAGTTAAGAGCAGCATTGGAACGTCTATTAAATATGTCCTACCGTCTCTATGCACAAGTCACAGAACCAGCGAGCAGATTTTCTGTCGTACAAACGATTTTATGAATTAGACTTTTACGAATCTGTAATTTATTTTCATATATTTAACAAAAATTTTGAAATACAATGGCACGAGAATGGAGATAATTTTACAAATTATTTATAGCACGCTAGCTGTTTTGGAAACATCCCGTTACAGATTTAATTTTTTTTTCGTAGGTGAATATATCGTGAACACATTTAATTATTTCTGAGACTTTTAGTTAACGTGACGTAACGCAGATTAAATACGAGTTGTTTAGGAAAAAATATATAAACGACATTA